>JAGDYQ010000048.1:5435935-5474424 GCA_021962125.1 Bulinus truncatus | reverse complement strand
TTCTAATGTATTTCAACAGTCAAATGTACGATCTATATATTCTAATGTATTTCAACAGTCAAGTGTACGATCTATATTCTAATGTATTTCAACAGTCAAGTGTACGATCTATATTCTAATGTATTTCAACAGTCAAGTGTACGATCTATATTCTAATGTATTTCAACAGTTAAATGTTTATGGCGTAATAAAAATAATAAGTAATAAAAACCGTGTTATCAAACCAAAAATGATCAATTTAGCTAGCATTGGTGGACTTAGTAGCTTCAAACGAAAGAGGGGTTTTACCCTAGAAAATGTTTACCGTAGATACTCGCATATACTCCGAAACATTTATTCCTTAAAATTAACTGAAAAAAACTGATTATTTAATAAAAATTTCTAGTATTTTTTCTCTCACGTTTTTGGGGCAAGTTTTTGGATGAAGTTCAAATGCCGACACCGACTCCGGACAAAGTACAAATGCCGACACCGACACCGGGCCAAGTACAAACGCCGGCAAAAACTGCTGACATCGACACCGACTGCCCAGCCCTGACTACCAGTAGCATTTCTAATGATTGATACCCGACACTATTAGCTGGATATTGTTTGTTAGCGCTAAGTTGCTGGTTGCTTATTACAGCGGAGATTTTTTTCTATTAAATGCGTATTTGTGTGAACAGCTTGAGGGTGTGGATACCAGTTTGTATGGGTACATTTATTCTCCTTCTCATACACATAAAAAAAGAAATGGCGCAATTGCCTCCCTTCCCCTTAAGATTGCAACTCGAAAGTGACTCCATGGAGTAGTTCTCAGAAATGGTTGTTTTGTTTTCCAATCTATTGATAACTTTAATTTGTACGCTGTCATCATTTATTTAAAATGTTCACAGAAAGAAATTTCACGTATTCACATTTAATGTAATAATCATGAAAACTCAATCTAAAAAGCTATTTCAACCTTTTTTTTTTTAATGTGGCTTATTTCCCATTCATTAGCTACTGATATTCTGGGGAAAGAACCTATAGTGTTCTATTAATAGATTTTCTTGGAAGTCTTTAACCGCAAGTTGTGCGCATTTCCGTTTTTATCTTTGTTCCATTCATGAACTGTGAAGTAGTTTAAGGCCAAACTGATAACACACGTGTTATTGATAACACATGTTCTTGGTGCAAGTATATCTACCCTACTAGCATAAGAAAAACTATATCAATGGAACGCTGTGCACAAAACTTTGTATGATAATAGTTTAAAGCTGTTTTACCTTTATAGTATATTGAAATATTGTGAGGATAATTGTATTTAATTAGATTCAATGACCATAAGTTTGGGTAACTAAAAGTTACATTTTTTTTTATTTCAAATAGAAGTAAAAGAAGCTTGTGTACGGGTACACAGATCCACTAAGGATGCAAGCGTTTATAGCTTACAATATAGTTCTTTAAATTATACTTTTGTATAATATTTTCCTCCTTATGTAATACATTTCATGAAAAAACGTGTGGCAGGGGTGCCAACTATTTTCTAGAAGAATTATCCAGAAAATATCTAACAAAAACTTCAAAACTATACTAATTATACAGCCAAAAATCAAAATTGTACAACTAAATGACGAAATAAAACCAAATCTATTATTGAATATCTTTTTTTATTAAATTTATTCCTTCAATAATCTCTGGATATGGATCAAAAAAATATCCAGATTAGCAGCCCTACGTGTGGTTCCTTAGATTTCTTTCCTCCAACCCGGATGTTTATCTAACTAGATAACCGGGTGCCATGTTCACTAATAATTCAAATCAATATTCCACGTGTTTGGTGGCTTTCAGTCTCATGTATGTTTTATTCATTTGTTTTTGTCGTCCGTATTATATATACTATGTATTTCTTTGCTCATTTCTATCCTCAGTTTAATACTTAGACTTTTTTAATACAGTTAAATCTTGGTTTATGGGCATAATACATTCAAGGAAATGTCTCATAATTCTAAGAATTCACAATAAAGGAACCTCGGATGATTGGCTTTGAAAAAAATAAATTTTCGTCTATCTTCACGTACCTCGTATATCAAGCCCCATTTAAAATAAAAAGCGGGGGGGGGGGGGGGGGGGGGGGGGGGGGGGGGGGGGGGGGGGGGGGGAAAAAAAAAAAAAAAAAAAAAAAAAAAAAAAAAAAAAAAAAAAAAAAAAAAAAAAAAAAAAAAAAAAAAAAAAAAAAAAAAAAAAAAAAAAAAAAAAAAAAAAAAAAAAAAAAAAAAAAAAAAAAAAAAAAAAAAAAAAAAAAAAAAAAAAAAAAAAAAAAAAAAAAAAAAAAAAAAAAAAAAAAAAAAAAAAAAAAAAAAAAAAAAAAAAAAAAAAAAAAAAAAAAAAAAAAAAAAAAAAAAAAAAAAAAAAAAAAAAAAAAAAAAAAAAAAAAAAAAAAAAAAAAAAAAAAAAAAAATAAAAAGCTGGAGCTCGTTTTGCAAAAAAAAAAATATATTAAAAACCAGAAACTTTTGTAAACAAATGTTTGACTGTATATTCAGTTTAGACAATGTATATTATTGTCATGGCTCTTAGACCTCCATTCGGCTCTTAGATGTCCATTCGGCGATTAGACCTCCATTCGGCTCTTAGACCTCCATTCGGCTCTTAGACCTCCATTCGGCTCTTATACCTCCATTCGGCTCTTATACCTCCATTTGGCTCTTAGACCTCCATTCGGCTCTTAGACCTCCATTCGGCTCTTATACCTCCATTTGGCTCTTAGACCTCCATTTGGCTCTTTCTTATGTTAAGCGGCACCCAGTGGGCCAGTTTTGTTTTTGTCTATTATTGAACTCCTTTTTTTTCACTAGATCCTTGACTCTCGTCTGTGGTGTGGCTGTTATGATATTGTTTTATTATTTTAAGCGGGACATGTATTTCTCATCGACCTCATGTGTTGGCCAACTATGTAATGTACTGCAATCATTTTAAAAATTAGCCAGCAGATACATCATTTAAAAGCTAGTACTTATATTTGATGTAATGTGTATTTCTGGAGGTGGGGGGTACTTTAAAAAAAAATCGTGGGTCACAACGGGGTCTTAAATTTGACAGAATCGCCGGGACAAGATCAGAAATTTGACAGAATCGTCGGGACAAGATCAGAAATTTGACAGAATCGACGGGACAAGATCAGAAATTTGACAGAATCGACGGGACAAGATCAGAAATTTGACAGAATCGCCGGGACAAGATCAGACATTTGACAGAATCGACGGGACAAGATCAGAAATTTGACAGAATCGCCGGGACAAGATCAGAAATTTGACAGAATCGACGGGACAAGATCAGAAATTTGACAGAACTGCAGTGACAAGATCAGAAATTTGACAGAATCGACGGGACAAGATAAAAACATTTGACATAATCGCCGGGACAAGATCAGACATTTAACAGAATCGCCGGGACAAGATCAGACATTTAACAGAATCGCTGGAACAAGATCAGAAATTTGACAGAAAGGCCAGCTAAAGAGCAGGTAAATGGATGGCTTAAATATAAATTATATTCACTTAAAATGTATAACCTGTGCTGGATCTATCGGGCATTACTTGGCCCGGCATGCCGTAGATTGCCCACCGTTCACCCAATAATGACTGGATAAAGGAGTGTTTAACAAAAGCCAGCGTAACAAATTTACACGAAACAGTTGGTCAACATTCACTGTGTTTAATCCCATCAAGTGTGTTTATAATTATGTATTTTTATGATTCTTATTAAGTATTTTCATATTTCTAAGTTTGTATTCTTTTATGATTCCTACTGATTAATAAGTTATTTTAATAAGATATATATATATATTTTTCTTTTCTGTAGATGATCAAAGAGTGCTGTATTGTGATCTCAACTTGCTAGTTAACCCGTGGAACTATCTGATGTATTGAACGGTAGGGTTATATAAATGCAATCAAACGTCTCTGAACGCTGATATCACGTTCCAACAGAAGACAGCGCTTTACGGGACCAAAATATATAAATAATGAAGAAACGTGCAAAAATGCACATTATTAACATATTTTGTTTTATATATATATATATATATATATATATATATATATATATATATATATATATATATACTGTTTAAACTTTGTTAATAACAAAAGCGATGAACGGAACAGCGTTAAGCGATGTATTACTCTAACTGATATGCTTGAGCAATGATTTTCAAAGTATAGGTCGCGGAAGCTTAAGTGGGTTGAGACGAGAACCGATACTAGCATAATTATAACTCTACTTTTTGTTTGTTATAGAATTAACAGGTTGTTTATATTTATATACATAATCGTCTAACCCGTGTGTCTCCCTCAGGTAGTTTTCATATCGTGCGGTATATGCGTTGTAACTTTGTGTCTCCCTCGCAGGCAGTTTTCATATCGTGCGGTGTATGCGTTTCTTTGTTTTTTCTGTTCATAGTTCATGGCAATAAGGGCCACATGTTATTTTCTATTGCAGTACTTCGTATATTTCTGTGTTATCCCCTCTGTCGGATTTCGTTTAGCCAGCTTCAGCAGGCTTTTCCACTAATATATATATATATATATATATATATATATATATATATGTGTGTGTGTGTGTGTGTGTGTGTGCTTCTCTCTTTTATCGTAGTTTTTCTTTGTAGATATATATATATATGAAGGCGAAACAATTGTTATGGTGGGTCGCGAAACGAAAACTGCAATCATAGTTTGTCGCGAATCAAGAGAATCACCTCACTTGTCGTGTAATGAACGCGCATGTATGATATAGGCCTACTCCTATTTACACTTTTAAATTAAGCTCTTTTTTATTTTTACTTAAACTTGTATCTCGGTGCACCATACTTTTGGTGTAAACAATGTCATCTTTTGTTATAATGGTTTATGTATTATTTTGGAGACATGTCCATACACACACACACACACAAAGATTCGCCATGAATGGAGACCAAAACACAATAACTCACAAAGCCTTCTGCATTGTATAGAACCATTTTGTACGTGCTTTTCCTGTCTTTCAACTTCCTGTAATTTTTTTTAAGATGAATACTTGTAATATGAAAAACGTTGGGAGCATGGATTTTATATTATGTGAATGTTTGTATTACAGTATTAGAATCATCAAATGTTAACAATTAAATCCCAAAAGAATTATTATAGAAGGTTTTCGAAATATAACGATATTGCAGATCATTTATTACCACTTCGATACGAAAATGTATTTATGTATTAAGAAACTCATCAAATCATAATGAAATAGTAAGAATATTGCATTGTCATCGGGTTCTGAGTTTTATTGAAAGTATCAGATTCAGAGCTATAGCTTATCGGAAAGTGGTCTAAAATTGGATTGCCAAATTTCCAAATTCCTGGACAAACAAACAAACAATCAAACAAACAAACAGACAAGAAGTGAAGTTAAGAAAAACATTGTAAAAAGTAGGATCGTATTTAGTCTTCTAGAACAGTGTGACGTGGAACAAGTAAGAGTATTGCAGTGACCATTTGACAAAAAATCTTCTAAGTGTTATTATTTCTGTCTTTCTTCCTCTGTGATCGATAAAATAGACAGTTGGTTTCTTTTTTGATTCTCCACCCGTTTTTTTTTTGTTCATCTTCATTCTCACACAATTTCAATTTTTTTGTATCACTATTCAGAAAATGAAAGTTTTATTGTTTATTTGTATCTTGAGTTATTGTTCCCAACTATTTTCTCTAGAGATTTGCACTAATCTTATAATCTTTCTTCAAAATAATGGGTTTTGAATTAGCTATAGCAAGTTTTATTATATTTATTTAATATCCTAAATATCCCACTCATTGAAGAAAAAAAATTACATAAGCTTATGTGTTGTTATAATAATACGGTAGATAAAAAAAATACTTCCTTTTTGGAAGATTTCAAACACAAGATTTAATGGTTCATATATATCATTATAGAGATTCAACTGACGTTAATAATTACTTCCTGATTCGTATGTTGCATTGAAGTTCAATTTCAGGAAGAAACGTACTACTGTACAACATGTATCAAGTCATGTTGCCTAAAGTTTTAGATTTTATAACACAAGCGTTCTAAAAGAGTGATTATACCGGTCTTCCATACTACTTATTCGTTCAATTATAATGTTTATATACAGAAATTAACTCATGATTCTGAACTGCCTGTTTTGAGTTTACAGTTTCATTGGACATAATGTTCAAATGTAGCTGGTTCTGGTTTCAGTAAATCTGGATGATTTGTTTCTATCATTTCTATAATTATTAAATGTGTCTTATGGAGTGGCTATGTTTATATTATTAACTTACTGAAAAACTCGAATGCATATTCCATTGGCATTATGCTAGGCCAATACTCAACTACAGTGCTTCTCAAACTTTTACGCTTTGCGACCCACTATGTCAGGGGTCGGCAACCTGCGGCTCGAGAGCTGCATGCCGCTCTTTCGATGTCAAGTTACGACTCTTTCGATGTCAAATTGCGGCCTTCCAATTCAATGCGCAAATAATTATAATGATACTATTTTAT
Source organism: Bulinus truncatus (assembly GCA_021962125.1). Lineage (NCBI taxonomy): Eukaryota > Metazoa > Mollusca > Gastropoda > Planorbidae > Bulinus > Bulinus truncatus. The sequence goes on along the minus strand of JAGDYQ010000048.1, from coordinate 5,467,908 downwards.
TTACCTATTCCTAATCAAATATGATAATATTGACAGAACAATTTGAGTGGCTCTTTAAAAACTGAGAAAATTGTAAATTATAACTTTTGGCTCTTCCGTCTCAAAAGGTTGCCGACCCCTGCACTATGTCAATTGGTTTAATATTGCAGCCCACCTGCACAGAAAAACTACGATGAAAGATAGAGAATAAAAGTCTTATTAATTGTAGGCTAGTGTATTGATTTCTATTTTTACTTTGTAAATTTACTACAGTTATCTATGTAACATATAGTGAAAGAGAGTTGTAACTATGCATAAAATTATTCTTGATACATTGATTATCGATTTCAATTTTATCGCGACTCACCTGAAATTAGTGCGCGGGCCATCAGTGTGTCGCGAGCCGTGACCAAAAATTTGAGAAACAGAGCTCTTCGAGATAAACAAATATATTCAATAAGGATAAATAGGATTTACAACATGCACTTTCATTATCACCGTGAACCGGAAATGATAATGTATTATTTTGTCTATTGAATTATTGTCGACTAATATTTTAAAAAGCAGCTATAATTAGTTATTGTAGGGTTCATGTAACGGCTTTATCACATCTCAATGGATGGGAGTTTATATGTATTGTAACTTTACTTATTATTTCAACTTGCACTTTCACTTTTACATAAATCAATTGCTTCTCCATTTTAATATTCAAAAGTAAAATGCGAAACTATTCTTAATCTCTATGTTTTGTTTTGAATACCACTCGGCACAGTGTAATTTAAACGATTTAGTTATAGTTTACTTCCTTGTTGTCTTTGAAAACATTTACATATGCCAGTCAACTTTCACTTTAAATTTCTTTACTTCAGGCATCGATTACATTTCACGATTGGTTTTCACTTCCTTAATATACTTATTTAAAATACCATTTTTTTTAAATACTATTTTTAATGAATGTATCCTGAGCCCGAAGTAAATATACGTTAAAATGTCCTGTGGCAGTTGTACATTGTGGTTGCCCTAGTAAAAACTATATAGCGAATATTTAAAAAAATACACATATCGGCATTATGCATCTTCTTCCTTTGGCTCTACAGCCCATTTAGGGCCAAGGCCTGGGCATTAAACAGCTTCTTCCTTTGGCTCTAGAGCCCATTTAGGGCCCTAGCCTAGGCATTATATATCTTCTTCCGTTGGCTCTACAGCCCATTTAGGGCCTTAGCCTAGGCATTATACATCTTCTTTATTTGGCTCTACAGTCCATTTAGGGCCCTAGCTTAGGCATTATACATCTTCTTCCTTTGGCTCTAGAGCCCATTTAGGGCCCTGGCCTGGGCATTATACATAGTTAATGTGAAAAATTTTTATTGCAATAATTTAAGCTATAATCTTTTTTTTTGTAGCAAATCCCCTAGCCTTTCTTTAGCATAGTCGAATTTTGCGATCGCCTTGAAAACCATTTCAAAAAGAGGGCCCTTCAAATATCAACTTAGGCCCTCGACAGTCATTTTTCCTAAGGCCTCCTAACATCTCTGAAGGCCTTTCCTAAAGTACTCAAATAACTCAGAGCAACTCTGTACCAAAATAGAAAAAATGTTAAGTAATTTATTTTTAACTTTTCCTAGCCTAAAGTAGCCCTGTTTCAATAAATCGGTCTTTCCAGGGACACAATTCTTTATGGCTTCCTGAAACAATAGTCCAACTAGGGTAGATAACCTCTTTATTTTATTTATTTTTTTCCAAGTTGCAATACGTCACGTGAAACTATCTAGTTCAATTAAATTTATTTCGGTGTTGAACAAATTAAATCTTTGGTAAAAATATTGGACATTAATTTCTTTGATAATATAGATTCAATGAGATTTTGAAACTGTTTTTTTTTTTCGTTATAGTATTTTGTGACGCATACATACATACACTATTCTGTCTTTGAAATGTATGTTTCTTTTATTAACTTTGGATGTTGCCTAGAATTCTAGGAAAGGTATGTAACTTTTCATGCAAACTGACTGACGCTTACGATAAATGTATTTTATTTTTTTCCTTTAGTCAGTGCGCTTGCTGTCTTGTGATAAAATATCAATTTATTCTGACTTAAAACAAAAAAAAAGTCTATTTCTGTCTAGGTCTTCTCCCTTAATGAAAACCTTTTATCAGAAAACGGAAGTAAAAGAAAATACGTCATGTTTGGAAAGGATGTTTGAGTTAATTCATTTTATAACATATGTCCTCTTTGCAGTGGCGGCTATAGATGGTGGCAGTTGGGCCAAACTACCCCATGCCCCGGGCCTTAGGGGGCGGGTGGGGGGTGGGGCGCTAGGAGTTTTGGTCTGTTGTTTTCTTTTAATTATAACAAAGCTTAATGTTTGCTCTGGGCCCTCACAAGATTACACTCACCCAAGGCCTCGCGTTGTGCTTAGGCCACCATTAGATCTTTAATAATTTTTTTTGTTAGCCCGTGCAAATGTACTCGCCAAGAGACTGATACTTTCAAACAAAAGATCGGCTTTCTCAGGACACTGGTCATTTTCTGCTTCAATCATACAATTTTTTTTTGTGAAGTCGCCATCAGTAAATAATTTCATCGCACTGCCATCTATTGAAGTATTTTCAGCAAACAAAAGATATTTATTTGAGTTTCAAAATCCACGTTTCCAAGATTCATATTTCTCATAGCGTAACTTTACATATAACTTTATTTTAAGTTAACAGAATGTTTTGATTGCTAGTTACGCCGAATGTTGTATTCTTTCAAAACAGTGACACTTTCACTTTCTGGTGTTTTTTTTCTGCTATATTCGTTTTATCAACCAAATCCATGTACCGTCCGCAGGCCGGATAAAAAGACGTCGTGAGCCGGATACGGCATGCGGGCCCGTATTTTGATTTTGGTGACTCCTGATCTAATGGAAAGACATATTTAGCTCAGTTTTATTGTAATCACCCACGCTGTTAATTTAAAGAAAAGGGATAATTTATATAAATATCTTTGTGATTAAAATGACTTTCAAATTACTTGTGGACTTTGCACCAAATCTCCCCTGGAAAAAATTAATTCTTACCGAGGATTGAACACAGAACTGTCAAGTCGACAAGTCGACCACACGTCACATTTTTTTTTTGAAAGAATATAACTTGGTATTGATTTTACACACATTTATATTATTCAATTAGTTTGGCAAATCTATTTAAGACTAAGAAAAAAAGCTTTACTATTTCGCGCTCTTCCGCGCTGTTGGTTTGCATCAGATTTATTTTTACATGATAATATCAGGTAGAATTATTCCACATTACTAACACATCATTCGCTTCGTTATTCTTTTGAGAATTGAATTCATAGACTAAAAAATATTATAATAATGTTTTGTCATGTAGAATCTACATGTGTGCCCCATTTGAGACTTCTCACTAAAATAGAAAGGAGAGAGTTTCAAGATTTGAGGATAAACCCATACACCTACAGAAAGAAGGACTAATTAAAAGCTTTTTTTTTTAAAAAAAAACTGAAATTTTAAGATTTTTACAATCATTTGTTGTTGATTTTTTTTATATTTTCATTTCCATGTTAGAATGACGTCATGTCGCAATTTTTAAAACGTGTTAGAATAGCATGTTGCAATATACCGTGTTATTCATATCATTGCAAATGCTATTAAGATAAAAAAAAATCAATTTGTTGAATAATTTTGATCTCTGAATCAAAACATTTTGACCTACATGTGGTGTTTGATTTGATATTATATTACCCAACAAAGAAACAATAATTTCTTCGTTCACTTATTATTGCGAGTTATTTTTTTGTTTAAATCTGATAGTACTTTGGGTTAGATAAAATAATTTTTTAATAGGAAAGAAATGATCGAATGTTTGTTGGTAATAAACTATTTTAACATTTCTATTTATGATTAGCTGGGATTTCGTTATGCTGTAGAAAATGTATTTCCTCGTATATAAAACCCTGGAATGGGATCAAATTAACTTATTCTTAGTTTGTAAATGTCTACTGATTATTGAACAGATTATTATAAAACTAGTAGTCTACTCGGCTTTGTGCGGGAAGACTGAGCAACTTTTACACTTAAAACTTTTCTAACTCTTATAGCTTAGTTATAAACGACACATTGGGGAGGGGGGGGGGGATTCGGCTTGTTAGGATAAAAAGGTCGATACTTGTTCACGCCACTTTATGTGAGGAAACTATTTACATTTTACCCGTTAACGTTTGCAACTTATTGGGGATAAATTGTTATAACGAAGTATATTGCGGCTCTAAAAGTATATTGCGGCTCTAAGAGTATATTGCGCTCTAATAGTATATTGCGGCTCTAAGAGTATATTGTGGCTCTAAAAGTATATTACAGCTCTAAAAGTATATTGTGGCTCTAAAAGTATATTGTGGCTCTAATAGTAATTGCGGCTGTAAGAGTATATTGTGGCTCTAAAAGTATATTGTGGCTCTAAAAGTATATTGTGGCTCTAAAAGTATATTGTGGCTCTAAAAGTATATTGCGGTTCTTAGAGTATATTGTGGCTGTAGGAGTATCACTCGTATCTCAGAGTATCATCCCAGGGTTATGACTGTTATTGGTAGATTGTCAATATTGGGGCCAAAATTTTGTAAAGTTCCGAATGAGCCTTTTTGTATCCTTAAATTATTTTTTTTCAGCATTTCTCGAAATTATTATTTTTTACGTTGAAAAAACTGGAATGCTCCTCTCATAGATACCATTCCCTTGTATGTAATCAATTTTCTTGATTTGGATGTTTTTATTTTTTTTTCTTGATATTAATTGAAATAAATCGTACCATACCTAGTCATGTCATCATTCAAGCTTCAGACAAGTGTCGACTGTATATGATACTTGTTAATAGGTGTCAGTCTTTGACAGGCGTTTGTCTCATATTTACCTTTTAATAATCATGGCGACAAATTCATTTTTTATCGGCGAAAATTCCTGACATTTTTTAAATAGTAAATTTCTTCCGGAAAGTTCCTAATGGGTTAATAGAACTAGGACACATCAGGGAAAATGTCGATACCAAATGAAAAAAAAAACAGAAACTAATATAGGTCATGTGCATTGGATGAAATCGTATCCATAACCGGTGATTCAGGTGTCATTTTACACATTCTCATCCAGCGGCATTGCTAGCGTTAGTGTCGCCCGGGGCGGATACTAAGAATGGCAAGTCATTTCCGTGCTGAAAAAAACATATTAGTGGTTAAATTACCGCCCCTTGCTGGTGGAAAAGTCATTTCAACCCCAAAAAAAAAGACCATTTTTGAGAGTTAAATAGAAAAACATTTATTTCTGTTGGAAGTCGGTGACAATGAATAGGGTTATACCATATCTGAGTCAGGGTACTGCTGTGTGATTATGATTTCAAAACGAGCACACACTTTTACTGCTTATTACTTAACTATCTTTTTGGTCATTGTTTCTACAAAGAGATACTTAAGACATTCTTCGGTGTTCAATTTTCTTTATTAGTGGCTGTCAGACTACTTTGTACTTCATCTTACTACGCACTTTTGATATTAACTAAACTCTCTAACATTCAGATGCAATTCTTCTTCTTCCTCTCTCACAAACTAACACAGTCTGTTTAGGGTTAAAAAAACTGGCTTAAAATCAGTGGTTTATTAATCTTAATTACTAATAGTCCCGACTAACACTTTCCTGGGACAATTTATTTGGGAACAATGTGTTGTGGATCTGCGTCTAAATTAGATACACCCAATAGCTAAAGCTAAATCTTAATAGCTTCTCTAAAGACAGGCCAGCATCTTGTCCATTTCACAGTGTCATTTCCTAAATATATCTTCCCCCAATCTTGACCATCAATCTACCACTCTTAGCTCCAGAGGTGTAGCGAGGGGTGGGCAAGGCAACTCGCGCCCGGGGCATTTTACCTTTTAATACCTTTTTCTTTCTTTGAACTCTCTCAGTAAACTGCAGGCTGAGACTTAGTCTCTTAGAGCCCGTGAGATCAGACTTGATTTGTCTCTCAACATCTGGAGACTGCCATAGAGCCCGATGGCCAGCAAGCTTCCGGTCTGGTCCACCCTGTGGTCCGCCAGTCCGGGGCACTCGAAAAGCAAATGATCTACCTTTTTAGCGCCCCCCCCCCCATTCGAAAACCATAAAATACCCTGGCAATCGACAGTATACTCTTCCCCCAATCGAGATGAGCAATTTTCTTTCTCTCTTGGCTGAGTAGGTGTGAAACGTGATACACTATCAACTGACGCGTTTGTTTTAAATGTGTGTCCGTCACCCATATGTCCGGCATATACCAACGGTGGCCACATGTGTCTCTTAAATCCGCAGACAGACAGATAGAGAGATAGACAGACAGGCAGGCAGGTAGACGGATAGATAGATAGATAGATAGATAGATAGATAGATAGATAGATAGATAGATAGATAGATAGACAGACAGACAGACAGACAGACAGACAGACAGACAGACAGACAGATAGATAGATAGATAGATAGATAGATAGATAGATAGATAGATAGATAGATAGATAGATAGATAGATAGATAGATAGATAGATAGATAGATAGATAGATAGATAGATAGATAGATAGATAGATAGATAGATAGATAGAGATAGATAGATAGATAGATAGATAGATAGATAGATAGATAGATAGATAGATAGATAGATAGATAGATAGATTGATAGATAGATAGATAGATAGATAGATAGATAGATAGATAGATAGATAGATAGATAGATAGATAGATAGATAGATAGATAGATAGATAGATAGATAGATAGATAGATAGATAGATAGATAGATAGATAGATAGATAGATAGATAGATAGATAGATAGATAGATGTGTTTCCAATTTAAGTAGTTCAGATTAAAAACAAACTTTTGTTCTACAGCAGTCATTGGTATTCTATAGCTTAATGGCAAAATGCCTGCCTAACTATTTAATTCGGTCCACAGCCCGAAGCTCGTCTAAGAGTGAAGAACAGCCATAGCTTTGATGTAATCGTGTTTTCCTTTAATTTGTATCAGTCGAAGAACAGCCCTATCTTTGATGTAATGGTGTTTACCTTTACTTTATATCAGTCGAAGAACAGCCCTAGCTTTGATGTAATGGTTTTTACCTTTACTTTATATCAGTCGAAGGACAGCCCTAGCTTTGATGTAATGGTGTTTACCTTTACTTTATATCAGTTCACGTCAACGTTCCATCCATCTGCTCTTTGTCCGGCTCGCCGGCTAAATTTACGAACACAATGTGGCCCGCGACTCAAAAAGTTTGCCCACCTCTGGTCTAGAATCTACACCAGGGTTTCTCAAACTTTTTTTCGATTCGCAGCCCCACCATAATCCTCTTAGTTTTTGCGCCCCACCAGCAATAAAAAGGCGGGGGGGGGGGGCGGCGGGAGGGAGGGGAAGGGGGTAACGAAAGAGAAGATAAAATGAACTGTATTTATAAAAATAAAATTAGAAATTATAAACATTTTTTTGGCAATCCACTTCAAATCGGCCCGCGAGTCACCAGTGGGTGGGTGTTGTTCTAAAAGCTTTTATATCTCATCTAACCACATACACAAGGCGAGGCAAGAAGATTCTAATCCATTCATGGCGAACAAAAGTCTCTTTTCCCCGCTCTTATTTTCTTGTATTCCGTTCTAATAGCGTCAAAAGGCTGGGCTGTTTCTGTGAACCCCCGGTTTGTTTGCATCTTATAGTGACGCTATTATTATTACACCAATAAATTGGAACATTCCTAAATATTTACGACGTAAATCGCCCCAGTTTTGACTATTTAACTCCGTGCAGTAGGCCTATACTAGTATTTGATAACACTGGAAAACAAAAAATAACTTATCGTGGACTTCTTGGTACCCATCATCTAATCTTACTCAATTTACACACGCTGATTTCGAATATGCAAACCATTTGTCTCTATCAGCCTCCAATTTTAAGAAATCCGCAATCTTATTTTTTTTATTATAGTTATAATACTCCAATATGTATAAAAATGAAATTTTTAAACCATCTATTCTCCTTTGCAGCTAATGTAAACAAATATTAAACACAAGCATGAAATCAGTTATAACTAATAAAATTATATGTAAAAAATATATTCCATTTAAAGTCAAATGCATGTGTAAAATGTTTAAAATGTTCATGGTTTGAATTTCTTGGCTGTGGACTTCCGCTTGTACTGAGTACTTGGCAAGTCGCGTTGTAGAGTCCAACAGTAGTCAGCTAACATCGCTGCACTCCACCGGCCCTGGTAGCGTGACTCCATCACAGAAATGTCCTGGTGGAAGCGTTCGCCATGTTCATCGCTTACTGCGCCTAGGTTTTCTGGGAAGAAGTCTAGATGTGAATCGAGTAAATGAATTTTCAGAGACATATTGCATCCCAGGTGTTTGTAGGCACTAATGCATTTCTTTACAACTGTTTCATAGTCAACAGACTTCTTATTTCCAAGAAAATTGGTTACGACTGACTTGAATGCCACCCACGCATCTTTTTCAGGATGAATTAAAGTGTTTTGAAAGTCTTCATCGGCCATGATTTTTCTTATTTGTGGACCTATGAAAATACCTTCCTTGACTTTAGCATAACTGAGCTCTGGAAACTTGTGGCATAGGTATATAAATGCATTCGATTTGCTGTCTAATGCCTTGACAAAGTTCTTCATCAGTCCTAATTTTATATGAAGCGGTGGCATGAGAATTTTGTCAAGATCAACCAACGGTTGATGAAGAACGTTTTTGTTTCCTGGTTGCATTCTGTCTCTGATCGACCAATTCTTTTTTGTATAGTGATGCTTCTTATCTCAGCTGTCCCATTCGCATATGAAGCACATGTACTTCGTGTACCCAGTCTGCATTCCCATCAAAATAGTTATTACTTTTAGATCGCCGCAGATATTCCAGTTGTACACGCGATAACGTATTGTTTCCAACAGTTCCGACATGTTTTCATATGTCTCTTTCATGTGGGCAGAATATCCAACTGGTACTGAAGCATATTTGTTTCCATTGTGCAACAATACTGCTTTTAAGCTAGTCTTTGACGAGTCAATGAACAGTCGCCAATCTTCAACAATGTGTTCGACACCAAGACTTCTCATAAGGCCGTCAACATCTGTGCAGTGGCAAATACTGCCAGTCACATCAAAGTATTGAACAAGCTGTTTATGCCTGTGACGAAAGTTTGCTGTAGCTGTACCTGGTGCAAGCAAATTAAATTCATTTAACCGTGAACCAAGAAGTTCAGCTTGGCCTTTTGTTAGCGCCAGATCTCGCACAAGGTCGCAAAGTTCAGCATAATTCATCAAATGAATTCCTTCTCCGGCAGCTTTGTAGTCAGGGTCTGAGTCATCGGCACAAGATGAAACATCATTTTCTTCATCATTCTCTTCGTCTATTGTGTATTCTACAGGCGATTGTGGTACTGGACAAATGACAGGATCGTGTGGAATTGGTTTTGAAACTGATGGAACGTTTGGGTAATTGACAGTTGTACGAGTTTTATAACAAATTCCATTGATGTTTGACAAACAAAAATAACAATCTGTGGAGTGATTGCTTTGCTCACGCCATATCATAGGAACTCCGAATGCCATGTGATTGTTTTTCTTTGCCTTCCTCATCCAACCATGCAAGTTGCCTGAACATGTCGAACAGATGAACTGTGGTGCCCACGACTTACCACAATCCACCTTTGAGTCAAAATAAAGTTGATAAGCTTTCTTCAGTAACGGCGTGAAAGTCTTCTGATGAGACTTGTTTGTGAAAAAGCCGCACACGTAGCAAAACAGATCCGGTGAATTTACGCATCCTCTGGTCGCCATATTTTAAACAACTTGCAATTGCCACATTCACTCTCCTTTTATGAAGTCTGAAACTGCAGAAACAAAGAACATTGCCAATATACGTATATAATTACGAGGTATGTGTGTTTGTGAACATGTGTGTACGCGCAGTCTATTCCTGTTTGGGCGCATACAAAACTTTGTTCGGCAATATTTAAATAATTTGAGCTGATAGAGCAAAATGATTTACAGATTCAAAATCAGCATGAAAAACTGATTCCGAAAACGTTAATGACATATAAGAAGTCCAACACTTGTTTTTCAGTGTAATTAATCATGTACTGGTGTTATAATCGGTTGGGGGGTGAAGGGGTGTGATCTCAGTCCTATCCCTAAAAATGTCAACTAACAGGTAGATATAATTGTGTGGTTAATTCATTTGAAAGGATTCGGCGAATAGTTGTTTTCTTAATCGCGTGGATTGTCTGTTATATTTTTATGTTCGGTTTTTCTTGTTCACTCAGACATGTGTTTGTATTTCTGGGAGTGGCCTGTATTCATTCAAACATTTTTAGCACGTGAGAAAGGTGTTGTTTATTTGTAATGTTAATTCGGCCATTGGTTTGTATTGTTCAGATAGGCCTATTTACATATTCACTTTTGTCTGCTTTATTTTAGATATAAATGAGTTCATAAAATGGAATATATTTCACATGGTCTGGGATTGAAAGACCGTTTATTTTCATAAATGTTTATGATGAATATTATTATCATTAACTTTTTTTTTCTGATTGTAATATTTCAAATTTTTTTTTAATTTCTGCTCCTTAGCTCTTTTACACAATTGTCTTCTTCTTTTATTTAACATCTGCTTAAGTCAGACTAATAGCTCGCTAGGCAGCCCCGTAGCCAAGGGGGGCACTGTGGGGACCGTGCTCTCCCGCTAGGTGTGGAGTGCCCCCCGCTTAAAAAAGAAGAAAAAGAGGAAAAATAAAGAAAAAGTAAAGGTGCCCTTTTGCTGGGTATTGGTGCCTCCCTGTTTACTTTGACCTGGCTACGGGCCTGTCGCTAGGTCAGAGATCTGGCATCGATCATGAACCAGATAACAGATAACCGACTTGAAGTAAGTCACCAGCCACCCGTCAAATTTAAATGTGTTTATTTACTTCTTTCGATGTTCAGTTTTAGGTTTTGAGGTTGTGTTTGATTTATTTTGAAATGTGATTTACTATGTGTACCCGCACTATGCCCGGTTGGCGATAATTTGCATGTTATAGTTTCTATTGGCTAAAAAAAGAGATTTTCAAAAGTACCCATCACTAAATCTATTCTCTCTCTCTCTCTCTCTTTCTCCTCTTCACTCCACTTACTATGTAAATACATTGTATATCAAAACGCTAGCTGTCAAATAGAAATTTTCATTTTTTTTTACAGTAAATCTATTTGTCCCAAATAAGCGACTGTCCCAATTAAGCGGAATCCACTGTATTTCATTTTATGGTTCATTGTATGGTGTTGTTTTTTCCAATATAAAAAGTGTTGAAGAAATAGTTGTATTGATCCCCAACACCGTGATCCCTTATAAATTAGTTGTCGATTATTTTATTTTACTTTCTATATGTCATTGCTGCTAATTCATTGGTTAACGTTATTTTTGGCTCTGAAATTCACCACCACATATACACTTCAATAATGCCAGTAATTCATATGTAATGAATACATTAAACATATTCTCCTTACATGGACTTCCTAGGAATTGTGAATAAAATCAATTTCTCCCGGATATCACTTAAGTTAGATCTCTTACCATAAAGTGGATGGGAAAATATCGTTGAGCAAATGCGTCGTAATGGTTTTTTTTCTTAAAGCGTCATTCGCTATTCTATTCAATACCAAACAACTGTGGAATATTTTTTTTTGTCTTACTTCTCCTTTGAATATTTCAACACTGAATGGATTCCATGTGTTGAGACATTTGAGGGAATTATTTTGAGGTGAATGACGCGTGGATATAACGCAGAAATGAAAAAATGTATTTCATGAGGAAACTCATTGACAGTGTAACTTATCAAATTAGACGAGTTTAATTATGTTTATTTAGCTTTAGCTCAGCGGTTCTCAATGTTTTCCGCGAACGTATGTCCGTGGGTTCCCGAATGAATTTACTTATTTTCATACTGTAATGTGCTTACCTCTCTAATGCGATACTAGGGCAAGTGGTTTGGTGAGGATTCAATCAGCAAACTGGCGAACATCTTCAAACTCTTTGTTATTTTCAGGGCCGCTTTATCAACTAGGCCAGAACATAAAGTGAAAACAAGTTCAGAATGCCAATAAAATTTAATAATGTTTGTATTAAAGTAACTATATATAACCGTGTGAGATGGAGCACGTCAAGCTGCAGATCTGTAAATTACAGTATGTTAACTTTTCGGTTCTTTGTCTTAGCAAAGTCACATATGACGTCCTCAAAGTTTATTTAGATTTCAAATCGCAAAGAAGTGCGGGTGCATTCTTGAAAAAATATTAAAAATGAAGTCGGGTAGGGCCTACGACTTTGAACGTGCCTAGGGCCTAGGATGACCCTTAAAACGGCCCTAATTATTTTAAACTAAACTCTTAATCGCTGCGTTACCCTGCATAACCTCTCCCGAACCCTCTAGGGTACTCGTACCACCGGTTTGAGAGACTCGGCTGTAGCTGTGTTTAATGTAAAGATGAGATGCTCATTCCATCAGTGCTGTATAAACACCATGACCACGAATAGTTTTGTAGTGTTACCTTACCATCCAGACTATACGTTGGGCTAGTTGTTCTCATTCTTTTTAGAAGGGACGGATGGTCGTGTGGTAAAGCGTTCGACTGTCGACCTGAAGGTACCTGGTTTGATCTCCGGTGAGGACCAAGGAAATCTTTCAGGTCTTGGCTCAAGTTCCCGATATATCTCCCGTGGTGCCTCCTTGGCCATTGCATTATCGGCTATGATGGGGACGAAAGAAGGGCGCCATAAAAACCATCCCATTAGGGGTTTATAGGATCTAAGAGATTTTATCTCATCCTTACAGGGGCTTCTCACACACATCCTTTTAGAAGTCGCTAAACTTTTCTTTTCCAGGAATAGTAGAGTTTGACATTATTTTTCCAGGAATAGTAGAGTTTGACATTATTTTTCCAGGAATAGTAGAGTTTGACATTATTTTTCCAGGAATAGTAGAGTTTGACATTATATTTTCCCGCTGGGTGGCGGTTTGGTAGTCAGCCTGATCTACATGATGTGCGTTACGTGTTGAACTCATGGCATGTCCAGTCACCTGCCTCAGTCTTCTGTTGTGCCTCCATGGTCATCGCACTATCAGCTATGGTGGGGATGAAAGGACGGTTTACGTACGTTTTATCTACTAATCACTCCATTATTGGTTTATAGGATGTCAGAGATAAACATCACATCCTTACAGGGACCTTAAAAAAATTGACTCCTTTTTCTAGGGAAAAAGACCCGTTCTTATGGACATAAAAACTATGCGGCTGCCTAGTCTGGAACTTCATATTGTAACGGCCCATTAAAATGCAAAGTTTAATATGATGCCTTTTGAAAGAACAAATATTCACAGGGTCCCCAAATGTACCTTTGCATAGGCTCCACCAATGTATGTTTGTCTGGGGCCACAAATATACCTTTTCCGTAGCGTCTACAAATGTACCTTTGCAAAGGCTCCACCAATATATGTTTGCCTGGGGCCACAAATATACCTTTTTCTGTAGCGTCGACAAATAAACCTTTGCATAGGCTCCACGAAGGTATGTTGGTCTGGGGCCCACAAATATACCTTTTCCCTAGCGTCCACAAATGCGTAAGGACAACTCAACTTAAGAGGACCTTAAAGGCCAAAGGTGAAAGTTACATGGCTAGTTTAGTACTTTAGTCACACCAGGTGATTTCCCGTCTGACTATAGAACTTACCCCGTGTTTATTTATTTCCTATTCAATGAAACACTTGATTTAAGTTGACGTTGTTTGTTTTAATGTGGTGGTGGTAGGGGGGGATACTGTATAGATGTATAATATCGATAATAATTAAAGACGTACTCTGAGAATGTTATGTATAAAGGCTTAAAGTTTATTTATATAAACAAAAAAGTAGCATTTGACTACCATTGCAAAACGATTGTATTTTAAATATTAGTTAGGCCTACTAGCTGTACCCTGCAAAACCTTTGCATAGGTTTGTTCAGTAGGCTATTTTATTTTTGGTTTCGGACATATCCGATTTTTTCATGTTTTTTATTACTATTGTTTACGTTTGACGATTTTAAACTAGAATACAGTTGTATTAATTCTTTACTTTCGATTTAACGCAGAACCCACACCGCTATTATTATATTAGATAATACACAAGCATTAATTAATATTGTATTGCTATACACACTTGATAAAACAGAATCGGCTGCTTTTTTTTTTCATCTCCGATAGCTCTCCTAGTTGTAATTATTTTATAGTTTCAAGGCCGTAGCCAGGATTTTTTTTTTGGGGGGGGGGGGGGGGGCGGGGGGGCTGTGCGGAGAGTTTTATATAAGAAAAAATTGGAACACAATGAGAAAGAATTATATTTTATAAAAAAAAATTTGATTTTTAGAATTAATTTGGCTACGGCCTTGTATAGTTTGTATAGATTCCTTAGTATAGATCTTAATTGTAAATTATAAAAAAAAATCGTCTATAAAAATTCTGACTGTGGGTTTAAAATTGCGTTATGTCAAACTTTGTATAAATATAATGCAAAAAGTTAAAATGCGATACAATTTTTGTACCATGAAGAAGCACGGGAAAATAACGATCATTATTCCAGTCCATGTAATTTTGAAATGTTTATATCTGTGTCCTTTAAAAAAATATGACTGGCTATGTCAATACACTAGACATGAGAGTGAGATTGGGGGGTGGGGGAGAGGGCGGGGGAAGTCCAACAATACATCGTGAAGTCGTCATATAGCGAACACCTATTGAAAAATTAGAAGGAAAAATTACACATATGTGTCTTTGTGTGTCTTTCGCTCTGAATGTTTCTTTGTCTCCTCTTGTTCATGCATAGGGGGGTGTTCCAGAAACCGTGCTCTATTTAAAACAGTTTGACTGTCCTAAAAGTGTACAATCCTTTGTTATGCTGAGTCACGCCTTTGAGTCTAAAGTTAAAAATGGTAAATGTTGAAGAAGTACGCATATATTGTACGCATATATGTATATATACAGTGCTTTTTTTTTTTTGTAAAAAAAAAAATAGGTGCCGGTACTCAGTGATGGATTGCCTAAATTCTAGCTAAAACTCAGCGTCTAGTTTAGTTCTTATTTCGCACAATTTTAAAATAATTCAATTTCAACAAATTAATAATATAATAAATTAATAATAAACGTTAAAATACAAGAAAAGTAATAATTTTTTCCCCACATTGAAAAAGGTGCCGGTACGCCGTACCGGTGTGTACTGTCACAATATATATAGGCCTATATATATATATATATATATATATATATATATATATATATATATATATACACGCGTGTTGATCAGATGAACAGGTTATCTCTGTTATCAACAGATGTGTGTTGCACTACTGATATCACGAACGTGAAGTGGCTGTTCTGCCTGAATAAATAATGATCATGTGTGTAATTTATATTAACAAATTTAGATGAACAAGTATTATTTCTAAAACGACACATTATCGATTTGATTTTTAGGGTATGTCCCCATCCCATTATTACTCCCCCCCCCCCATCCACCCCACCCAAAAAAAATCGCTTCATTGCACCCACCTAGTACAGCTGTCATAAATTCATCATGTATACTGTATCTTCAGATGAGTGCTACTTCGTTGTTTTGTTTTTTTACAACATATGGGAAACGAAAATTGTTCAATGTGCCAATATTTAGAAATACGTGTAGGATACTACGTCTCTTTTTTTTTACCATTCATACAACTTCGCAATGAACATACTTAATTAAAGCTCTCCAAGTAACAAAGTGTTGTAATTTCTTTCATAATTCAGTTGAATAAATTTAAAGTACATCAGACCAATTTATAGTTCTAAATAGGGTTCTGTTTAAAATCGCTTTATGTTTGTGTGTTGATTGTATGTGCTTGTCTTGCCCTTCACAGACACCCCCCTCCCTCAAGAATAAATAGCGGAAACACCCTTCAATATTCTATAAATAGCTCCGGTTTTTCTGTGCTATTTTTAGATCTCTAACAGATGTTTTAAAACCTTTATGCTAAGACTTTCAAAATATAAGGTAAGGTTATTTATATTTGTATATAATAAACAATATATAAAATTACCATATTTTGGATAATTATTTGAAATAAGCGATAATAGTCCACGTAGAAGGAGAAATTCGTACGACCCTGACGCAATTGTTAACTAGGTCACTGCACAGAATCATAGCATACTTCCGCGTAGAACAAGAATGGCTTGTGTGGTCCAAGTACTTTTTTAATTACAGTAGCAGAATTATTGTTGACGCTATTGCCATCATTCTGCAAAAATATGAATAAAGAATGATAATTTATTGATTTAATTATCGGATTAACAATCTACTAGTGTATGTCACATTTAAAGATCAGTTTAGGTTAGGCGAGAGTTGACTTTGTAAACTTTGCCAGGCCAGACAACGTCTAACCTGCATACGAGGCTCCGACCTCGAGGCAAACACGTCAACAGCCTACAGCCGACATTGCTCGGCTTGATTATTTATAGTTCTTTCTTTGTCGAAGGTTGTGGACTAGTAACTATCAAAAGAAGAATCTAGATACAGTACATTTTTTTTTTAATTTTGTCTTGCTGTGGTTGTAAATGCAGTGTAGCAGCATACAGAACAATAAATGTGTTATATAACTAATGAAATTAATATATAACGAGGGGAATTCTGGTTCTTATTATGCAGGTTTAATTAATCTTCACTAAACAGCAGTGTGCAACTTAAAAACACAATTTATAGATACTAATAAATAATCCCATTATGATGTAAATTAGTATATAAATTACGGTACTAGACTGCTAGCGTTGTATAAATATGCCCCAAACTTCGTCTTATAGCGAAATCCTTCAGTCATAATTAACTTTTCAGTTCTGTTTTATAGTTCTATTTATATCTTCAATTTTCGTAATCAGTTGACGAAAGATTAGGCCAATATTAAATGATAAATTTATTATGAATTCATTATTCCTCTACATTTTTGCGTTGTTGTTGTTGTTTTTAGATAGAACTATATATTTTATTAATATTAATATAGGTTTATTATAAAACATTGGTGGCTATTATATAAATGCCTAAATTACGTCACATACAAAAAAAGCGGCGACCGCCACGTAACTTTTCAATGCCGTTCGGTTTAATCTATAGCAAGACGTGATTATTGAAAACTGTAAAGGACATTTATTCTTGACATGATATTGATTTCATTTTTATTATAGGCTTATATCAATGTCACTGTATGTCAGTAGACAGTCAAATGGATGTTTCGGGAAAAATTGTAAACGATTATCCACTTCTCTAAGCCCAATGGATTTGAAATTTCAAACACATGAGTTTTCTCGATGGCAGTGCATTAGTAATATTCGAGTCATTTAATTAATTTTTTATGGAACCCGAAGCTTTTTTTTTTTTTTAATGTTCACATTAAGAAGGAAAAACAAAAGTGGAAAGAGATTATGATTCAAGTTTAGCTTGTGTTTTTTTAATGGCAGAGTTCTATGTTTATTTTCTTTTTTTAATATCTCATATAAACTTTACCAACAAAAGCAAGTGACACTATTTTATTTATATAATGTTAAAGAAAAAATAAAACGAAGTGGCTACGGTAACATCAAACGCCATTATATTAGGGTTAGCGGGAGTACTCATTTTTTTTTCGGGTACCGGCAATTATATTAGGGTTAGGAAAAGGGTTATGATTAGGGTTAGGGATAGGGTTAGGGTGTGGAGCAATATCTATTGATGTAACCCGGAAAAAAAAATGCGAACTCCGTCTTGATGTTACTGATTTTAGTCACACTAACACATTATCACACTATGTACACAGCGTATTAACACATTATCACCCTATGTACACAGCGTATTAACTTATAATAACTCTGTCAACAAAAACGAGATACATACGTTTGACACCAACAAGTGTAAGATAAAAATTAAACATCTTTTCTTTTTTTTTTTTAAAGTAGACTTTTATTAAAATGTACTAAAAATCAAATATATACTTCCTATTGCTTAAGATCATACAAAGATTTATAGTAAATATATACTTACTATTGCTTAGATCATACATGAAACATTTATAGTAAATATATACTTACTATTGCTTAGATCATACATGAAACATTTATAGTAAATATATACTTACTATTGCTTAGATCTTACAAACATTTCTGGAAATCTTATTGACTAAATAAATGTTTAGGCGCCACAAATTAATGAAATTATGAATCCACATTTTTAGTTGCGGAGACTTTTTAAAATAGAATTATATGGTAGTTTTTGCTATTTGGCACTATAAGCGGGGAGGAGCGGGGGTGGGGGGCACTAGAGAAGAAAGAAGGTAACTGGCATCAGTCTCAAAACCGATCCTTACGCAATCATCTACCCTCCTAGTTATGTATGCTCAACTCGCTCAGTTGTAATCACGTGAGTGAAATGTACCTGTCCTTGAATAGAATGACATTGAACCAGTAGTTCCCCAACCTTTTTGTCGTCGCAACCCCCGGGGTTTGGGGGACCACCGCCATTGACCATGTTTATTTATTTATTTTAAAAATATTTCCTGAAATATTTTGTCAACTAATTTCCTTACCCTCCCCTCCCCCTCCACCCCAAGCTTTGAAGGAGAACAAATTGAAAACGTAGTTCTATAAGTTATGTTATATTTAGCTGCAAATGCTTAATGTATTGATTTTACATTTCAGCGTTGAATTGTAGACAAACATAGTGTTTCGTGTATCTGCAACAGATTTTCCGTTAAGAGCAATCAATACACCAATTACAAAAACTAATAAAACCTCCGTCTTAATTGTCTGTGATTACATTTGTCTGCCAGATTTCTTCCCATCTCATTTACTTTAAGACTTATATAGACATAAGAATTGTTTACCCTTTGACTTTACTGATAATGACTTCTTGATTATGTCTTTTATATTATTTTCTGTAAGCACGAAATCCCGAAACACCAAGGCAATGTCAAGCTCAAATGTCTGACAGTGTCTAGTTCAAATGTCTGACAGTGTCTAGTTCAAACGTCTGACAGTGTCTAGTTCAAACGTCTGAATGTCTAGTTCCAATGTCTTACAGTGTCTAGTTCAAATGCCTGACAGTGTCTAGTTCAAACGTCTGACTGTCTAGTTCCAATGTCTTACAGTGTCTAGGTCAAATGTCTGACAGTGTCTAGTTCAAATGTCTGACAGTCTAAGGTTGAAAACAATACTTAAAAACGTGTGTCGTAAACATGAAAGTTTTATTGACAACACATTAAACGTGGACCCGAGGGGGGGGGGGGCTCCACAATTTTTAGGGACTTTAATGGCTTGTGAATCATTTGTTTAATACTGCAGTTGTTGGGTACTCTGTTACAAAATCTATAATTTTTTTCTCAGTTACTCTGTTGATTTCTGGAGGGGGGGGGGTGTTTGTTTAAATAATAGACCAGGTAAGCGATTATAAAAACAGCTTGATAATAATATTATTATAAAACATTAGAATATCTAAATATTTATTTAAAATTAAGTCTTAACTTTTTCAAAACTCTTGATGTATGTCTTTTTTTATAGAGAGCTCATACATTTCAACACCAAATAATTGTTGGACTGATTTCTTTTGTAAAGTGAAAAAAAAGGTCGGACAGACAGACAGAATAACCGACGGACATACAGACAGACAGACAGACAGACAGACAGACAGACAGACAGACAGACAGATAGATAGATAGATAGATAGATAGATAGATAGATAGATAGATTAGGATAGATGGATAGATTAGGATAGATAGATACATTAGGATAGATAGATAGATAGATAGATAGATAGATAGATAGATAGATAGATAGATAGATAGATAGATAGATAGATAGATAGATAGATAGATAGATAGATAGATAGATAGATAGATAGATAGATAGATTAGGATAGATAGATAGATAGATAGATAGATAGATAGATAGATAGATAGATAGATAGATAGATAGATAGATAGATAGATAGATAGATAGATAGATAGATAGATAGATAGATAGATAGATAGATAGATAGATAGATAGATAGATAGATAGATGGATGGATGGATGGATAGATGGATGGATGGATGGATGGATGGATGGATGGATGGATGGATAGATAGATAGATTAGATATATATTATTGATTTTACAATCATTTGATATACTAGAGATATTGGCATGTTATTGTTAATCATGATCAGTTGAATCATATTTTAAAAGCGCTGTATTAAAGTATTAATTTTAAATGTAACTCTACACAGTATGACTATTGCACCGAGCATCTATGACATCTAAGGCTCAGCGGACTTTTTACTATCAGTTTCGATTTTTTTAGTACTGTTTCGATTAGTTTTTTTTTTTTTTTAGTTGTATTTTTTTTATATATAAAGGGTCGGCATTACGATTTGTTTCAAACTGAGTGGACTATGAGTATAGAGCTGCTGTAAAATTTGTCAGTGAAATGTTTATTTATTTCTAACTTGAGTACTATAGGCCTATTGAGACCAATGTTCCCTCTAAGCTGAGCGCGTGAGCGATCGCTCACACGAATTCAGAGCGTCGCTCATACTATACGTACGATCGCTCACTCCAACGGACGACATTGCTTAAATCGCTCACAAATTTTGGCCTCAAAACAAATTGTCGCTCAGAGACAAAATTTTTTGCTCACTTCATATCACACCTTAGAGGGAACATTGATTGAGACGGCAGCCTATTGCGAAATACCGATTCGCAAAATGTATGTTTCTTACACATTTTGTGCGTTTGTGTTATTGTATTTCGAGCTTACTCACGGGAAGAATATTTCGGATTTACTTTTTTTATTTTTTTTTTTAACTCGTACATAATTAAATTAATTTTATAGGCGTAAACATTAAATTGTAACATTGGCTGCAGTCTATGTTTTCTACTTCAGAGTGTGAATTTGTTTCTGATGTAGAAGCCATCCCCCACCTCCAAGATAACCTTTTTTTTTTTTACAATTTTAGAAGGATTGTATTCCATGTAACCGAAAGGGCTTCGTAAAAATAGACTTTAAAATTAGGGATGTTCCTCGGGGCGTTTACCTTTCTTCAAAATCCACCCCTAGCTAAACTAAAAGAATAAAGTTAACTCGAAAAATTAAGAAGGGCGCGGAGCGTGGGCCGCACCAAACAGTCCATCCATGTACTGATCAACTCTGTACAAACGACGGCCTGAGGGTCAAACAGTCCATCCATGTACTGATCAACTATGGGCAAACTACGGCCTGTGGGTCAAACTGTCCATCCATGTACTGATCGACTATGGGCAAACTACGACCTGAGGGTCGAGGCCGGCCCGCCGCTCATTTTAGAGTGAACCACGGCATTATCATTTTATTTTACGACTTTTACCTTTTATTTATATAAGTTCATGTCAACACACTACCCGTATGCTCTTGATTCGGTCCGACGGTCAATGTGGTCCGCGAGTCAAAAAGTTTGTCCACCCCTTGGACTAGACAGTAATAATATTAAAGTATAATTTATCTTCTAAATTAAGTAAAGCAAACAAATCAATGTGGGGCTTTTTTTTTAATTATATGTAACTAATGGTTCCGCTGGGAATTGGTTGGCTGTGAGCTCATTGGCTCTGTAGGCCTTGAACCTTCATTTGAAGATAGGGACAAAATTAACATAGTAACACAGGAACTTCAGCACCGCTAGTTAATTATGTTTCACTAAACGCTGCATCTATGTATATCTATCTGCTCCCGCACTTCTTTCAAAATCACTATACCAATGAACTGTGTCCCACAGTTCAAAAATTTTTTTTTTGTCTGATCCTTGCTTTAGTAGGCCTTCGTATAGTTTTGTTTAATTCTACAACTAAGCGAACATAAAAATCAAATTTAATAGCTTTCATAAGTATATTAAAATCTCTAGTTTTACGCCAATGTTTTGAAAGCTATTTATTAAGTCTTATATTTTGTGTCAAAGTTAAAAATAATCACACATATAATATATTTTAAAAGGTAGAGATTTTATTATGATTTATATTGTCATCAAATAGGCTATATAACAGCAGTAAATGATGACAGGCTACAGTCCAAGTTTTGAAATGAGTCAAATGTCATGCTCCTGTGTAGGGCAGTGTTCGGCTACATTTTGTTACCTAATTAATCATTCATAATGAACAATCATTGAACAGAAATGGCTAAACCTTTTTTAAAGCATAGCTTTTGTGCGCGTATTTGAAATATCAATACAAAACTTTTCACTTATTGGCCAGTTGTAATCGAAATTAAAAGGATGGCTTATGTTTGTTCCGTCTTCTAAGTTCAGCTATTTTTTTTATTTTTCTAAAATTCAGGGGAAACTACTATATTTTTAAATTTAAAATATAAATCCTTTTATTGTTACATGGTTTTTCGAAAAAAATTGCTTAGCCTAACGTTCACAGGTTTATGAAATTTTTTTTATTTTATATATTGCAATTTGAAATTTAAAACTTCCATTCACAACCCCATTCACTATAAATATCATAATAATTGTAAGGTATGTGTTAACGACAGTCTGCGTTAACAATTACCGATTTAAATTTTAATATCGCAGTGACTCCGGCACCAGCCAAAACCATTAAATTAGGGTATAAGGAATATGACATATATAAATTTTTTTTTTTCAGAAAATTTTTTTTTCAGGATTAGGGTTAGGGTGTGGAGCAATATTATCTATGGCTGGTACCCGAAGTAAAAAAAATACGGGTTCAGTCGGACCGAACCGTAGCAACTGCCTTTTAATATCGAAGTGGCAACGGCAACAGCCAGCACCATTATATTAGGGCTAGGAAAATAGACAGAATCCGTATTTTTTTTTCGGGTACCAGCCATTATAATAGGGTTAGGGTGTGGAGCGATATCTATGGCTGGTACCCGGAAAAAAAAATACGGATTCTGTCATGACAGACCCATAGCCACTCCGTTTTAATATTTATAAAATGACAAAATGTACTATACTATTTATTTGTATTTAGTTGACTTTTTATTTTCATTTTTCAGCTTATCACATTATTCAGTGAGATGATATCTTTGTATCTACGGTTTTGGCATTTATTTCCACCACGGAGAATCAATTTATAGTCTTGGTATTACTGTTAATAAATATACCTTCGATGAGAGGATACAGTGACATTCATTTTACATTTATTGACCCGATATTTCGACACCTGATTCGGCCACTCGGACCAAGAAAGAGGATAAATAATCAAAAAGATTATACAGCCTTATTAACAAATGTAAAAATCGACTCTGCATGTAATCTGTTAGCTAATTTATTATTTACTGAAGTAACCTAGCAACATAGTGGAAATTGTCATCACTGACATGAGCATATTTTTTATTTGTTTATAGATCTCCTATTTAACGTGTCTATTTAAACGTAATACTAATATTATATATATGTAAACAGATCAATGTGACTTTTAATATTCTATGTGAGGGATAAATTTGTTTACTTGTGTCCCGTGAATCCGTGAACCAATTCGTTGTTTTCAATTTGCCTCTTGCACAAGAATATGTCTGTTTAGATAGGATTGTGGCAATTTTTTTCTCAAGAAACAATTATTCACATGCATAAAATTTTGGGATTTCATTCAGATGACCTCTGCTTCATCATATCCAGTTATTAAAGGTACATTTTTGTCTTTTGAATATAATTGTGCTTAATATTTGAATAACTTAAAAAAAAATATACTGCAATGTTTATCTCTGTCTATCTACTTTTAATTGTATTCTACTTTTTAGACAGTTTTACCAGAATTAAGATAAAACATCTACTTTGTTAGGTACATTTACTAATAAACTTGTTTTTTAATATTTATAATTGTTTGAACTGATATTAAAATTGATCTTATTATTTGTTTCTTTGGAAGTTATTAGCAAAAGTCTCTAGTTCAATCAATTCAATGTGGCAACATTTTTAACTTGTCAAAAAATATATCATTACTCTGTCTATTGATTGGCTTATTTTATTTTATCCTTTTTTCTAGGAACACTGGTTAGTACAGAACAACACACATGGAATACCGCAGATTCTCTTGGGAGGGGGGCTAGTGCAATCGTCTATCTGGGAAGAAATAAGGTATGTATTACATATATAATCTATATAATTTGATAATCTGTTATTAGTGTTATCACACTGAAAATTATTTTTAAAAGTTCTCAAATATTTATTTTTTTTACTTACAATCAAATTTTTGCTTCTGGTTTATGATATATAAAGCAATTGAAGTCATCCATTCATAAGTACGTCTTGTTTTGAGCTTAAAACATCCCCACAGTGTCTGGTGACCTGCATTACTATTTGTATAAAAGTGTGGATGTCATTTTTAGAGCATTTTCGAAAAAAAATGCTCTATTGTCCCCGTTTTGTCTGTCTGTCTGTCTGTCCGTCATCACCCTAGATCTCAACAACCATAAGTCCTAGACCCATGATGTATATATCATTTTGTAGGTCTTGGCCTGCCATGTGTGCAGCAAAAGTTCATTTCGGGATCTGACCTCTGAGGGCCGTAAAAGGGGGCTTATAAAGTACCGTTTTTTACTATATAAGCTATATTAACAAAGGAGCGCCATATATCTCAGCAACCATAAGTCGTAGACCCATGATGTATATATCATTTTGTAGGTCTTGGCCTGCCATGTGTACATCAAAAGTTCATTTCGCGATAGGACCTCTGAGAGCCGGGCTTCAGGGCTCAGAAGGGGCTTATATATTATATATATAGCCCCATTCTACACCTTGTACGTTCAATAACCCATTCATTTGGTGCAAAATACTGCAGCACGTAGTTTCACCAAGATTTATTAAGAAACTCATCAAATGAAATAGTAAGCTTGTGTTCTGAGTTTAATTGAAAGTATCAGAGCTATGCAACAATTGACGGAGTTTTCTGACGATTAAATGACTACAATTTTGAATGTTTTCAATTATGAGTCCTATTTCAGTAACCACAAACCACTTGTAGTTAGATTTAAGAGAAAATAATTTTTTTTCAAATATAAAGAAACGTCTTTATAATATTTTTTTTACAGATATATGCATTACACAATTGAATTTATAAACATTTCCAAAATTTACAAATATTTACTGAAAGCTAACAAACGTACTGATAAATAACATGAAAATGCGCTAACATGTCCTGTGTCCAGAATGGAACAGGCTTAATTGCTTGTTTTTTCTGCAGACATTTTTTATACAAGGTGATGTCAAATTACTTCATTTTGTTAGCAACCTTATGAAATTTGTGATTTCACCTGTGGATATGGTGGTCTACTAGCATAATCATGTATCACCAGTTAATAGATGTGTGTCATTACATATCTACTGTTTCAGAGTTCTTTATTCAATGTTCTCCAATTTCCACCTTAGTAAACAGTTCATGATTGAAAAAATTTCAGAGTAATCGTTGTCATACTGCTTTGAAATAATGTCTGATCATTTTCTTTGTTCATACAAGAAGTATTTTTAATACCATCTTTCCTTTGTTCATTAAATTAAAACAAGCCTTACTATACTTATTTTATTCTTATTTATTCGAGGCTTATTGACATCTATCTTGACCAAACCAATAGAAAAAAGTACCTAAGCAACTTTTTAAAATTAAAATTCAGCCGTATGACTTAAATATTACATATATGTATATATATATTTATATATATATTATAATTTGTAATTTAAAATTAATTTTCAGCTCTTTTTTTTTTTTTTAAATATGGTCACATAAAAGATTTCTGACCTTTAAAATATTTGCTTGTTTTTTCGGAGAGACATATTCTGGACTTTATTTTTTTAATTTGGTGGATAATGTATACACATTTTAAATTGTTTATACTTTAGAATGATATCCAGTGTGTTGAATTTATATTCTATGTTTCACTCTTATTGGAGGGATGAGAAATAGTAGACTGTTTGATGCTTGTTTTACATTTATCGAAAATATGTTTTTTAAACACCATGATGTTTGGTACATGTTTACGACCTTTAAAAAAATCCTAGCTTCCCTGGAGATAATAGGTTGGTTTTTATTGTCAGCTGATAAAGTTTATTTTCCTACAGTGTGTGAAAGTTATGCTGTAGGTTGATTTTCTTTTCTCTATTTTTTGAAATAGCCTTGATTATGTGTGTATTGATGTTGAGGCTAATATTAAATACCTAAATATTAGTGTTCAAATGTCTATAAATTAAAAAAAATGTACCAGAATGCATTCCTTTCATTCTATTAATGAGACCAAAACATGATTTTCTTTAAATGACATTTACAGACCCCTAACACCACAGATTGTTTTTTTTTTATTTTGTCTGTGGTGGCATTTTTTTTTTCTTTAATGATACATTTAACATGAAGACATCACTGAACATCAGTTGATTTGTAAAGTTCCTTGTTTTATTTTTTTCTTTTACATGAACTCCAGCAGAAGGAAATTTGAGGAAATATGTAAAATTGCCTTTGTAGAGACATTTTAAAAATTCTAGAAGAGGACATAAAGTATGCATTTGTAAACTTTTTTTTTAACCACAACATGCCCACTAATTCTCCAAATATACACGGGTATATTAGAAAATCAAAACAAATATCTCAAGAAATTTGGTTTGAAGTGTACAGTAGTAACTAAATAAACTTCAAAGGAGAAAAAAAATATTAAAAAAAAAATTAGCCATACAGTGGTATACAGATCTAGTATATTTTATGGTGTGGTGATATCATTGTGATGTGTTGGTATACAACCGGTGATTTTTTTTTATTCCCCCCCCCCACTCCACCAATCAGTCACGTAGTTTTAGTACCTTGATATTAAATTCAGAATGACACATGTCATGTTCTGTCGGTTTGGGGGGGGGGGGTGATGATGCAGCAATCGGATGACTTCCTCATCCTAGAGGGAAGTCCGCCAACACCATGATGTGTGTTCCAGTTAAAGTTTACCCTCGGCTGTTTTTTTTTTATCACTGCTTACATCATTGCTTATTGGCGTAATACACGGGCAAATGTTGAATCCTTTGAGAAAGAATAAAGGTCCGCTAATCAGGCTATATTTAAAAATCATTGTCCGTATTAGATGTGTTAACACATGTACTCATAACTTTCTGTATTAGATGTGTTAACACATGTACTCATAACTTTTTGTATTAGATGTGTTAACACCAGTCTTGCGGAGCCGCCAAATTTTTTTCGGCTCCGGCTCCCACAAATTTGACGGCTCCGGCTCCCTATTAAGATAGTATCACACGAGACAAAAATTTTTGTAATTGCGCCACGCAAACATGCCGCTGATAAAAAGTTATGCAAATTTTGTCGCGTTCACCTCCATAGAAGGCCCGAAGCGTGCGGGGGGACCGGGGCCCCCTGCGTTTTGTCTGGCCCCCTCTGCTTATTTGTTCTACTTAGTAAAATGTATAACCTGCCCCCCCCTGCTATTGCCTGGTCCCTGCTGTAGAATGCCTGGCCCCTGCTGTAGAATTTTCCCGCTACGGGGCTGCCCCATAGTCAGGAACTTGAAAAATATACGCATGTCGGTTTTACTAAAAACAAACCTTTTCAGTGCATCCAGTATCATATCATTATTTTCGACCGAGGTTTCACTAGTCGCCATTTTCATAAGTAATAAAAAGTTATTTCAATGATCAAATTAGCTAATAGTAAAATGATACATTATTTAAAATATTTTAAAGACTTCAGTATTTATATTTATTATTCATAAATTCGAAGTGACTATTCGGACCCGGGTACCAATAAACTCCGATTTTTATTCGGACCCCCGTCCCAATTAAGTCTGACCCGTGGCAAATATGCACTTAGCTTATTATTGTTTTTTTTATAATTATAATTTATTATTATTATTATTATTAATTATAATTTTTTTATAATTATTTGAATTGCATGATTTAATCGTTACTCATTGTCTAGGGTTCCACTAAGCGGACTCTGTATTATTATTTTTTCGGGTTCCGTCTAATAAAGTTTAAATATAGCTAAGCTTAGTGCATATTTGCCACGGGTCCGAGTAACAATCGGATTTTATTGGGACTCGGGTCCGTATAGCCACAGCCTTATAAATTTATATACTCTATTTCAGATATTCTGTTTATAATAAAATTGTTACATAGAGAAAGCGACCATTTTGTTTTTAGTCTATTACAAATTCGCGGCAGCCCCGTAGCGTGAAAATTCTACAGCAGGGGCCAGGCATTCTACAACAGGGGCCAGGCAATAGCGGGGGGGGGGCAGGTAATACATTTTACTAAGTAGAGCAAATAAGCAGAGGGGGCCAGACAAAACGCAATTGGGGCTAAGCCCCCCTGGCCCCCACACACGCTACGGGCCTGATTCGCATCAAATAATAATACGAAATGACGCGTTCTATTTGTGGTCTTAGTAAAATTTTATTTTAAATGATCGATACAATTATTCTATGAAATAAAACTGTTTTAACTTTATATATAACAAAATAACATGCCATTAAAAAAAATTTCGGAGGGTAAACAAGATTTAAAACGAACACAAAACGATTCCCCGTTAAAGATTTCTTGTGGTGATGTGCGTGCACGCTATCATTTTAACGCTGTTACTGTTCGTAAAAATAACATTTCAAATTGTAGGAAGCAAACAATCAAACAAATTTGGAATTTTAAAGCTAAAAAAAAAAATTCTGCTGTAAAAAAAAAAAAGCATTTGGGAGCCGTGGAGCCGCCAGATTTTTTCGGCTCCGGCTCCAGCAAAAAGTAGCGGCTCCCGGCTCCTCGGCTCCGGCTCCGCAAGCCTGGTTAACACATGTACTCATAACTTTCTGTATTAGATGTGTTAACACATGTACTCACAACCGTGTACGTTGACACTCTTCAACCCTCACGGCAATAACACGTTTCTGTTATGAGAAATTTTTTTTTTTTAATTGAACGTTGAAACAGGCGAAATACGTCACCGTCAGAGGTTGGACTCGTGTTAATTGAGGTCCTATTAGAAAATATTGGGTTCCTAATAAGATACAGTATAAGGTAACGAAGAAGAGACTACACTGCTGTACAATGGTTTGTGTAGAATCAACTGATTCAAACAATAAGGGATTTTCAAAATCAACTAACGTTACACAATAATCGAGAGTAGAAAAAGGAAATGAAAAAAAAAAAACCATATGGACACATGCAATTCATATCTTCCCCCCATCTCCATCATAAGTTGTTAAGTTCGCTTTGTGAATGTTAGTGCATTCGAAGACGTCCTGTTTTCATTGTGTGAATGTGTGTGCGATATGTCCGTATTTGCGCCGACGTTCTCTGCGACGCACGCATGTATACAGCGGTACACTCCTTTCAACTGAGGACATCCGACAGTTTGGATGATTAAGGACACTCACGATGTGAAAGTATTTTGTCACGTGCGGTGATAAATATCGTTCAACATTTGACACCCAGACAGAGGTTCTAAACTTGATTCACCATAGACACTCAGACGGAGGTTCTAAACTTGATTCAACAACAATGACTCTCAGACATTCTAAATCTAGAATGAATTCTCTTTAAAGGAAAGGAGGGTGGGGGTGATCAATTAAATGGAATGTATCCTGACAAAAATCTGAACACTGAGCTACTTACAAAGACCAGTATTATAATGTAATCGATATGGCGATATCAATAAAAGATTACATGTACGATACTACTGACAGTGACATGTCTTTTGTATCTAACACGGCACTGTATGTCGCTGTCAGTATCAAATAAGTCCCATCTCTGCTGCGTTTGTTTACAATTAACTTTTTAAATAGCGATGCACTGTGTAATATATATATATATATATATATATATATATATATATATATATATATATATCCTGTGATGCGAGAGCACATGTTTATAGCTATTTGACACTATTTCGTTCAGTAATATTGGTTGCTCTTCTTTTTTTTTTAATTGAGTGTTAATCTTTTGGCATGAACAGAAAAGGAACTATATTTTGTTTATAGGCTATTCGTGGGCTATAAATCATGTAGGTCTAAATGAATCAGCTTTTCAAGTCGAAGTACTCCAAGTCCTTACACTTGGCTGTCCAAGTTCATATAGAGTAAATATTACTGACACTATGGCTGTCCTAAACCAACAATGTATTTCTAACGCAAAGTACCGAGAGGTAAATATAGTACACAAAAAAACCAATTGAAAAACGTTTGTCTGGTCAACACTTTTTTTTTTAATTCCCCTTATGGCTTAAGACTTCGACATTTTTTTCAGACATTTTGCTGTACGTCTTACAATATAGCAGGATTGGCCGGGGGGGGGGGGGAGAAGGAGGTTTCGTTAGCGGTTTATTTATTTTCCCAACGAGAATTCAAAGTAATTTAAAAAAAAAAAACATGTGCTCTTTAACCATGAGATAGTCGTCCCAGTTAAAAGTAAGGAAACCGGTATAAGGGTCACATAAAATTGGGTCACAATCATTTGTACTTATTGTGCACTAGGTGAGAGAGAGTAGGTACTTAACACCGAACACTCGGTTTCATCTTATCAAGGGAAAGATTCAAGCACGTGTACTACTTAAAATATGTTTTATTTTGTGCGTGTATTCGTATGACGGTGAATAACCTCATTTACCCCAGTTCCCACCCCTCACCCTCCACAAACCGTGTTACATACACATTTGAACGACGCATTAGTCGAGAATCTCCGAAAATAGTATGCCTGTGTTTTCCCTCCATTCAATGAAAGGGTGGGTTCCTCCTATTTATCTTGTGATACCATCCTGTGCCTATCTCAGGCCACTCCCATGTGACACGACGTTTGATAGTTTTATACGCAGTCACGATACTCAGTTGGTGACATGGTATTGAACAGTTCAATCGTATTGTTTACAGTGAAGTGATCAATGGACCGTCGTGAGACGACTGTTAACAGGCATTCAGTTCCTAGTTTAAAACAAAATCTATGTTTATATTACTGTCAGATATAAATATAGATAGGCCCAAGAATCACAATGTGTTCTTAATTCTTAAGTATCGGTTAAGTGGGGGGGGGGCAGGCCCACCGACAGACATTTCGGCCCCCTGGGCAGGGCTGTCACGCCCCCCCCACGTGCCGATAATAATATTTTCAAAAGTTGATTGGCCAGCTGAGTCCGGGCCCCTGGGAATTTGCCCACCCTCTCGGCGGCACTAAGGGGGGCGCAAGGAGTGTGCGCCCGTGCCCCGACTATTGAGGTACTTCATTGTTTATATATATATATATATATATATATATATATATATATATATATATATATATATATATATATATAGTATATAATTTCTGTACTGCATATTCTGCATGTACAAAGCTTGAATTTTATTTTGTGTATCAGATTCATTTAGTTATGTCTACACCAGTATTTCACTGAATGTGTTGTATCCCTAATTCTCCTGGCTTGATCTTTCAGTTGTTGTGTAATCTGATCGACACCCACTAGTACCCCACGGGCCCTTATGGGGACTCTGGTGGCGCTTCGGATAGTGTACCCGGATCGGCATGGTGCAGAGTACAGGCTCCTGGCTCGGTCTCGGGGGTCTCATTTCGTCCACGGTGGTCATTGAATAGCACGTAAAAAGAGCACCTCGCTTAACTGCCCCAATAGTGTTAATGGGGTGAACAGATACACGTCGCATCTGCACAGTGAGATCACACACAGAGCTCTTCCCGTGACCGGATTGACCGGTCATAGAGGAGACATCGCGAATATTCATGTGTTTGATCAAATAAGTTTTTTTTTTATTCTCTCTGTCGTTTGAGACACGCCCAGTTGAACTGTAGTTGCAGTCGGTTTTCACAGTGTAGAGTATCGAAGAATCGGTATCGGCTAATACAGTATCGGCGATACTTTTTTTAGTATCGGTTGTATTGCCGATCCTTTTTGTATCAAGTATTGATTTGTGTATCGCCGATAC
>JAGDYQ010000048.1:5348425-5435435 GCA_021962125.1 Bulinus truncatus | reverse complement strand
GGTAACACAGTGAGCACATTCCCGCCTACCTACCGATATACAGGTAATACGGTCTACCAGTCATTCACCTGACCACCTCTTTAGTATAAATATATACATACTCGAAGTATGACTTACCAAATCCGTTTTTTTTTTGGTTTTTTCGGGGGTTGTGGGTTACATTAGGAGGCAAAGTTAAATTTAGTGGGGGGGGGGGGCTTATATAAGGTATATTGTGAAGAGGGGAGGTAGAGTTGAAACAATGTTAAGGCCACTGTTTGCAAATATTGGGTCACTAATAGTCTTTAAAAACTGTTGAATATCTAAATCATTTTTTAGGTAACGTCAAAACAAACGTCCCAACAGACCCCCCCACCCCTCATGATTAGGTCCCCCAAGGCAACTGGTCAGTATTACATATTATGTTGTAAGTTGCCAGGTGTTTGTAAAATTATTTATTACAAGTGCAGTTAATTAATTATACACTGACTTTGATCATGGGATTCTATCTATCTATCCATCTATCTATCTATCTATCTATCTATCTATCTTTCTGTCTGTCCGTCCGTCCGTCCGTCTGTATGTCTGTCTGTCTGTCTGTCTATCTATCTATCTATCTATCTATCTATCTATCTATCTATCTATCTATCTATATGTCTATCTATATATCTATCTATCTGTCTATCTATCTATCTGTCTATCTATCTATCTATCTATTGGTCTATCTATCTATTGGTCTATCTATCTATCTATCTATCTATCTATCATTGATCTATCTATCTATCTATCATTGATCTATCTATCTATCTATTTATCTATCATTGATCTATCTATCTATCTGTCTGTATGTCTGTCTGTCTGTTGTCTGTCTGCCTCTATCTATCATTGATCTATCTATCTATCTATCAGTTTGTCTGTCTTTCTGTCTATCTGTCTGTCTGTCTCTATCTATCTATCTATCTATCTATATATCTATCATTGATCTATCTATCTATTCTAATAGTACTAACTGTTTTTTTCCCAATTTATTTTTTCAAAGGCTGGAGAACGCCTCATTGGAAAGCCTGTCACAGAAGAGCAAGGCCGGATGTAGGCGTGTCCTGATCGAAGGGGACCTGGGCACGGGCAAGACCCTGGTGTGCCAGAGGCTGCTCCACGAGTGGGCCAAGGCGATGCAGTTCTTCAGGCACGTCAAGATTGACCAGCCGTGCATGATGGCCGACACGGGCGCCGACCAGACGGGGAGCTACGCGAGTCACCACAAGCACCCGCAGCAACCCAAAGCCGAGACCGTGGACGCCGAGAACGGGGCGGATGCTGAAGACGCCGCTGAGGAGGACGGCGACACCGTACGACGCCACAGGCGCCACCAGTGGAACCTGAACGCCTTCGGGGAGCTGCATTCCTCTAGAACGGAAGTACAGGCTCCGGTGGAGATAAGGGTCATCGTCAGCAAGGGTAAAGGTCACGGTGAGGACAATAACGGGGGGAGGCCAGCCCTGTCCACCTCGAAAAGTTTCTGTATCAAACGAGACTCGCCCGAGAGAGGGGAAGGTAACGGCGCCCACAGATCGAGGCGGGCGCTCTTCGTGGAGCAGAAGGAACAGGGGGAGATTATGCAGACTAGCAATATGGGGTCAAGGTCGGAGTCTGAAGATAAGTTGTTGAGAGGCAGCAGGAGCAGAAGTGGTGGGGAGAGCACGACCAGGAGGCGGGAGAAAGCCATCTGCGACGGAATTCCGCAAAAATATCTCTCGCTGCTGAACATCGGCTCCCCGGGGGAGGGCGCGTTCGAATCTCCGAACAGAATCAAAGGCCCGTTCAGAGAGCCGAGGCGACAGCGGCCTTCCAGGCTGACCAGCAACCTGACGGATTATAAAGCTATGATATACGTCCCTTGCGTCCGGATGTCCCTGGCCGAGATTCTGACCAAGTGCAACAACTCTCGGGTCAGGCACTATTACGTCGCCGCGTCGGTATTACAGGATCTACTCTTCCTCAGCAACGTACCCCACTCCCCGCTGTCCTTCGACGCCGTGTACCAGTGGGTCCTGAACAACCGCGAGGATATCTGCATCATCTTCGACAACGTCGACGGCTCCGAGGCCTGGCAGCGACTCATCTCGGACGCGTTTCACGACAAGGACGGCTTCGGTAAAATGATTGCGGCGGCGACGCCCGGTCGTATATCGAAACGCGATGTGGACACGCTCTTCTACTGCTACGGCCTGGCGACGGAGTACAGCAATAAAACACTGCTGTCCCGTTTAAGGACAGAAGCGCCGAACGTCGTAGACCGGATCTCGTTCCTGCTCACGTCCAACCACACACAGGAGCTGCTGTGCAACCCCTTGAGCCTGTCGCTGCTCGCCGCGTATTTCAGGAGCGTGAGCGACGACGACGACATCCCGGAGCACCTTTCGGAGCTGCTGGAGAACCTCATCCACCACGCCATGGCTCACGAGAACAACACCGTCCAAAACATCACCAAAGGGAGGAGGCAGCGGTTCACGCTCCAGGGAGTTTGTGAGACTGTCGCCTTCGAATGCCTTGAGAACGACACCAATTACTTTTCCAAGCAGAAGTTTCCCAAACAGTTCTGGGTGCGCCATCTGTGTGACTGCCGCGTCTTGCATGAGGTTCACGAGATTGCGAACTTTGCTTCCATCCACGAACGTCCGCCTTCACCGGTGGCCAACCCGGTCATCACTCCGGACAGCGATTCCGTCCACAGCAGCGCATCGTCCAACTTCGAAGCCAACATCCACTCGGAGCTCAGCGCCAGCAATCAAAGTCTCGCCTCGTTCAATGACCAAGACAACGAGCCGGCCACGAGTAACAACAACAACAACAACAATAAAACGGACTCCGCAGCGACACCGTGCGGGGATCGCCTTCAAGTCCCGCAGATTTACAACTCGGAAAGTTCACGTAAAAAACCCGAACGCCCGAAATGTCTAGCGCTGGACGTTAGGAAACAAGCGACGAAGATTATCCAGACGACTCAGGCCAGCGGCGAAATTGTCTCTTTCACCAGCCGCTGTATCAGGGACTTTCTTGCCTCGAAGCGAGTCTGTCGTTATCTGATGTCCGACCGGGACTGCGAGGGCTTCATCCAACGCCTCATCTCCAAGCCCCAGTTCTATCCGGTACTTCGGCTCACTGTCAGGAGTCTTTATATTATGGACAGGTCGGACGTGATTCTGAACCTGCTGGACATGCTGCTGACCTACCAGGAGATCGGCTTCGACGTCCCTTACGGCATCCAGACTTCCCCGTCCCCGAGGGGCTTGTCCCCGACCAACTTCGCGGAAGGGTCCGCATGCCTCACCGTTACCGCGTGTCCAATTCCGACTGTCCGTTCAGGGCGAAAAAGGAAGAGCTGAAACAGAGACGATCGTCCACTTCCATCCTGGGCACTTGTTTCGAAGGGTCAACGCTGAAGACTTCCATCAGCTTCAACCGGCTGTTGAACAACCCGGCAACCCTCAGCCCGTACACGACGCCACCGACACCAGAAACATCTCGAGGGTAAGGGGAGAAAACTGTGAAAACTCTAAATGTGATAAGAGTTGTGTCCATTGAGATTTATCGAAATGCAGTGTGTATGTCTTTAGTAACTTTGGTTGTTTTTAAAGGAAATTTACTTTTGGTAAAAGACAGAAAACTTGACCCATTCTAAATATACAACCTCTGTAAATGAGTTATAAGTAAATAGTGATTGCCCTACAAAACCACATTGTACTAAGACTAGGTAATTTTCTGTAAAAATAAATTGTTCGGTCAAAGGGAAATAACTGGCTAAATTCTAGAAATGTATAAGTCAATGCACAGTAAAGCGCACATTTATTTCCCCTAGTGTCAGACCAAAAAAAAAATATCCTAATAACATATACAATAAGGTATCATATATGGCCGCCGATATTCCTGCATCGAATGCGCACCAAAATAGTCATAAAGCCACAAAAGCTAGTGCTTCCGAGGGGGGGGGGTTAAAATGTAATTAATTATTTTTTCTCCCTGTTTTAAACAGTCCTGTTTTTGGTCTAATTAATTCGACATAATTTGCAGCCATCGCTACACACTGAAAATAATCTCATGCCAGAATGACTGTTTGTGTTTAATTAACAAAAAAAAAGATTGCTTTGCGAGATCTCAACAAACGCTTTTAGTTTGACCATATTGTAATAGAGCGGACAATTTACAAAAAAAAAAAAACAACAACTAAAAATCATCTCAATGAATTAAAGAAGTAGCTAAGGTAAATGGTGGGAGAGAGGGGAGCGGGAACAGCGCTATTCGGATCAGCGTTAAACTGGTTCTGACCGCATTCCCAAGTTTATTCTATTCTCACGGTCAGTAAATGTAAGGTGTAAAAATAAATTCTCGAAATTCCAGGAACCATTTGTACAAAGCAGGGAAGTAATTTTGTGCTTTTTTTTTTGGTTCGTTTTCCTAGTAGAGGCCCTTGTCAGTGAGACATACATTCTTTTTTTCTTCCCCAATATTTTTTTTATTTCCCCATACATTTTCTTTTTCTCACTTTCATTTTTACCCCCTAATTTTTTTTCCCCATTTTTTTCCCCTTCCCACCTCATAGGCCTATTTAATTATTTACACCCCATTTCTCGGAAAGGCTAAGTGGCACTTAGTGCATAGGTTGTTTATTTTTTGAGAAAATAATCTCAGAGTAATCTCATAATTTGTGGAGTAATCTGAATACATTATTAAATGTTTCGCTAAAAGTTGAATATTTTCTGTAAATCACATCAAGAAAAACATACATTAAAATATTGATGAATGTTTAAAATATTGATGAATGTTAAAATATTGATGAATGTTTAAAATATTGATGAATGTTTAAAATATTGATGAATGTTAAAATATTGATGAATGTTAAAATATTGATGAATGTTAAAATTTTGATGAATGTTAAAATTTTGACGAATGTTAAAATTTTGACGAATGTTAAAATATTGACGAATGTTAAAATATTGATGAATGTTTAAAATATTGATGAACGTTAAAATATTGATGAATGTTAAAATACAGATGAATGTTACAATATTGATGAATGTTCTTTATTAAACAATCTTATAATTTCTAGAATCACAGCGCTACCGCCCTCCCTCCCTTTATGTTTAGATTCAGTACATCTCATACCACTGAATAAATATTGTATTTTGTAGTTACTATTGTGTCTATTAGATCCAATGGTTCTGAAATTAGATTTTTTTTTCAATACGAGCTAAGGGACAAATAAATAATTCACTGTATATTTACAGCTAATAATTACATGATTAGAAAAGCAAAACAATAACAATTTCTCTGTTTGTGTTGACAGGTACTTGGAGGATTTCAAAGAGGCTTTGATCTGGCTGGCAGAGACGGACAACAGCGAACCTTACATCGGTGCTGTGTCCAACCGTTTCCCTGATACGCTGGTCATCTCCTACCAGGACTGCCCTTCCGAGACCATCGACCATTTCATCTGTCTGACCATGAGGAGCAATCCGGTGGTCAGCGAGGTCGTGCTGTACATGAGCGGCTTCCACGCCCAGTGGGACCTCGGCCTGAGGCTGGCGGGGGCCCTGCGCGAGCTGAAGAACCTGACCACCCTGCGGATCAGCATGAAGTGCGTGGTGGAGACCTCGTTTCTCGTGGACTTCATCTGCGAGTGCTTCGAGGGCAACGACCACATCGAGACGCTGTACCTGGAGGGCCCCATGAACGTGGCGGAGAACCTCACGCCGGGCGAGCACCGGCGGGTGCAGAAGACCTTCTCCGAGCAGCGGGGCGGGGCGCTGAAGACGCTGACCCTCGACCACTTCAACTACCACCACAGGATCTCCTACCTGTTGGGCTGCTGGCCCAACGTGCTGACCAGCCTGCAGGTGAAGAGGAGCAACATCGACAGCATCGCCGAGAAGATAAACGAGAAGCTGTCCGTGTGCCCCGAGATGACCAGCCTGACGCTCGAGAACTGCTTCGTGCCCTCGCACTGCCTCCTCTCCATCGTCGACTACATGAACACGCATGCGCCGTCTTTGAGTATCACGACCGTAGAGTTCACTCTCCTGTCGTCTGCGCGCAAGTTCAGCAAAAACGACGCCAAGAAGACGTACTTCAAGCCGGCGTTAACGACCGACGTGTGCGCGGGAATCGCGGAGCTCGTGAAGAACTCGCCCACCCTCAAGCACTTGATCCTCAGTTACAACGGCCTCTCTGACGAGAAAGCCAAAATTATTCTACAGTCCACCGTGCACAGCAGGGCGTTGGCAACGCTGGACCTAACCGGCAACCTCATCGACAACGCGGTGGAAGAGGACGTCATTTTGCTGCTGAACAGAGCCACGAGGCTCAAGTCTTTGTTGCTAGGCGACAATAACATCACCAAGGAAACCAGAAGCGCCATTATTAGAGGGTCACTAAGCCGACATGATTTAAGGTTAAGTTTGTGATTATTGATAACTGAATGCAATATTGGGTACAAAATTAAAATAATTAGAACCACTATGTCTATGGAGATAGATGACTGTTAAAATCATTTTTTTTTTGTTATAGCTCCACCATAGAAAGTTCTTTTTAGATTATTCTACTGATCGCAGAGGGTTTATGTACATGGCAAATAATCATTGTGCAATATGTTACTCGTTTAACGTTAACAGGGTTTCATGGCTTGAATCCGATATTTTCCAAAGAGATTTGTTGAAAAATTGATTATCGTGTGAAATATCGATCATCGTGTGAAATATCGATCATCGTGTGGAATTTCAAACATAGGCATGTGACAATTTTCGGAATTCAAGTTTCGTAATTCAACAGATGATTCAATAATCATTAGCAACCAGTGCTCGATTTAAGAAAAAAAAAACCCAGTGCCGGGGATGAAAAAATATTTCTGCAGGATAAATGTCTATGGGGATGAAATTAGATAAAGCAGAGCCCGGGATAAGAGTTCTCAGTGCCGGAGATATCCCCGGCGGTAAATCGAGCCCTGTTAGCAACACAACACAACCCAACCAAATTTCAATTTCATTCTATACATTTCGGACCTTTCTTGAATAAGTGAAATGTTTGGTGCTTCGTGTTGTTGTTTACTTGAAACGTGTGGACTGCGTTGACCACTACAACCACTGGTGTTACTAGCTCTGACGCCCAGTTCTGCTCCGGTTGACCTGATTACATCATGGTCACTTATGTTTTATGTTTTAGTGTGTGTGTGTGGGGGGGGGAATATTACGTATGATCTATATAAAAATAAAATTTTTTTGATTATTTTAAAGGCTGAGTTTGTTTGGTTACTGTTTGTGTGTCATTGTGTGAGTTAGTTCTTTGTAACTTGTGTAACTTTTCGCTGATAAGATTTGAATGAAAATAAATAAATATGGCATATTCTTTGCCCAGTATTTCCCAAAGTGTGTGTATGTGTGTGGGGTATGACAGGTCAGAGCCCTAAATGGGATGTAGAGAGTAGTATGACAGGCCAGGGCCCTAAATGGGCTGTAGAGAGTAATATGACAGGCCAGGGCCCTAAATGGGCTGTAGAAAGTAGTATGACAGGCCAGGGTCCATATATAGATAGATAGATAGATAGATAGATAGATAGATAGATAGATAGATAGATAGATAGATAGATAGATAGATAGATAGATAGATAGATAGATAGATAGATAGATAGATAGATAGATAGATAGATAGATAGATAGATAGATAGATAGATAGATAGATAGATAGATAGATAGATAGATAGATAGATAGATAGATGGTTAGATAAACAGACAGAAAGATGGATAGCTTCAATAGATAGATTAGACAGTTACGCATGATGAAGTCAGACAGACAGACTGGCAGACATACATACATACATAAATGAATAGATATGCAGGCAGGCAGACAGACATAGATAGAGAAGCAGACAGACAGAAAGAAGTAATAGATTAGTATGGTTCAACCAAGGACGGATCACCATGTGAAGTCACGTGACTCACCATGGTAATACTATCACTTGGATTGTAGCTCTATAGCAGCCATGTGCAAACTACGGTCCTCGTTTATTCAAATCCAAAGGCTGAAAAAAAAAAATTAAAAAAAGCTATGGCGCCGTACACATTTTACTTAACGCTTCTTTTCTTGATTTTGTCCTCCCCCCCCCCCCTCTTTCGTAACGATTTTTTACTGTTCTTCAGTATGGCGTGTCACACCTCGCCCTCTCCCTCTCAAGTGAACATCCATAGTAGCTTATAATACACATTATAATACACACTATAAAACACCATTATAATGCACCATTCTAATCAGGCCCGTAGCGTAGGGGGGCAGGGGAGC
Source organism: Bulinus truncatus (assembly GCA_021962125.1). Taxonomy (NCBI): domain Eukaryota; kingdom Metazoa; phylum Mollusca; class Gastropoda; family Planorbidae; genus Bulinus; species Bulinus truncatus. The sequence goes on along the minus strand of JAGDYQ010000048.1, from coordinate 5,427,128 downwards.
CGGCCCCCCCCCGCGCTTTATCTGGCCCCCCCTGCTTATTTGTTCTACTTAGTAAAATGTATTACCTGCCCCCCCCCCACTATTGCCTGGCCCCTGCTGTAAAATGCCTGGCCCCTCCTGTAGAATTTTCACGCTACGGGGCTGATTCTAATACACATTATAATACACCATTATAATGCACCAATCTAATACACATTATAATACACATTATAATGCACCATTCTAATACACATTATAATACACCATTATAATGCACCATTCTAATACACATTATAATACACCATTATAATGCACCATTCTAATACACATTATAATACACCATTATAATGCACCATTCTAATACACATTATAATACACCATTATATTCACATTACAATAGATATGCTAAATCATACACTGGCCGCTCATAAGAATTCAGTCATAAAAACCAAGTCTTCAAAGTGAACTTCAAGAGATACAATGTTAATCATTTCAGTAAACATTTAATCTCTATACTGGCTAATCATTTCAGTAAACATTTAATCTCTATACTGGCTAATCATTTCAGTAAACATTTAATCTCTATACTGGCTAATCATTTCAGTAAACATTTAATCACGATGAAGATAAATCCGGCCTTAGCCCTGCGCAGTGCCTTTTGTGAGGCCTAGCGCGACAGACATATGCGAGGTGCCTGGTACAATCGTTAAGTTTTATTACAGTATGCTAATCCCCAATTACATGGGGCCCGGTCTTGTGCGGAACTCGGGGGCTGTGGCACCAGTTCTCACCCCCCCCCCCAAGGCAACTTCTGATGGAAGGGAGTGTGTTCAGTATTTGGTGTATCTTGAGGCAGGAACTAAATTAACCAATATCTACGCTTTTTAGTCACAGCCGTTCGTTCAAATAGCCTCACTCCCAGCTAAGGAGCCCCTTCCAGTATTAATAACTTCTATGTAGTCTTGTGCTAAAAGGGGCCCCGCCAATCTACCCAACATATCTGAAGTATCTGCCTAGATATTTGACCTAAAAACGTCACTGCTTTCAGCTATACTGGACGACTGGACCTTTTTTTTAATTGTCAACAGCAAGACTCGATTGAACGGAGATCTTAATAAAAATGAGACTACAATGTCAAAAACACAGCCAGCTAAACAGAGAGCTTATAAAAACATCAGGTGGATAGAGGAAATGGGAAAAAGACCTAACTAGGCAGGGTGGGAATCATCGTGGCGGGAAGACGATGAAGTAGCAGTGGCGTCACTGGGGGGGGGTTCGGGCCATAGTGACGCCACTGTTTAGAAGCAATTGCAAATGTAGGCATATCTCTTTGTCACAGTAAAATTAAGTACACACATCAGTTAAGAACGTATTCTGCATTCCAGAAAACACTTAGTATCTTTCTTACTGTTTATTAATACTAAAATGTTGACTAGCCCGATGATAGGTGGGCAGCTTTGGTACCTGTCCACCTATCCTTGATGAGGGGCACAATAAAAACTTCCTATTAGTGGTTTATAGAATCTAAGAGATAAGTACATTAAAGTACTTCATCCGTACATGGTAAATCTTATTCCCATAGACATAGTTGAATTTATGGTCGATTGGTTATACCACTTTTACATTATTAGTTTGTCTTATGTTAATTATAATCTCCTATATATTCTTTATTTTGTAATTCTATAAATTTTATTTTAATTAACGCCTCATTTATACAAAGATCTATATGATTTCATTGATCCAAAAGGGTTTTCTAGATATCAACCCAAAAATAAATTATATTTCATCAAGAGTGGTTTAAAAATGTGGTCACTTTACTAAAAATATCGAGAAAACCAAAAATACAAGCAGGTAAAAAGTAGTCGATAAGTAAAGTAATAACAAACAAGCAGATCTGCTTGTGGAAGAAAATCATATCATAGTCAATATTATTTATCTAATTTTTTTACATATTGTTTTTGAAAAAAAAATGGCAGTGGAGTCATTTGTCACTAAAACTTTGGATTTAATCAGCAAAGAGAGGGATGCCGAAATAGAGGAAACTCAGTAAGTATTATACCATTCGGACATTCGCATTGCCAATGATTGCCGCAGTCATTGGCCCAGTCATTGACTAGTAATGGGGACCAGTTCAGTACAGCAGCGGTGTACTCATTGTAGTATATACTCTCTATGTACTTTCTATGTATGCATCGTTGCAGTGGTTAAACCGTATATTCAAACTATGTTCAAAGATAAAAATACAATGTTGTGCTATGTTATCAACAATTGTCACTTTTATATGGAAAGAAATTTGATAACACCACTCAGACCACTGAACTGTATTGGGCCATATACTACAATACAAATTTAATAATTAAATGGCTTTTTATTTCATTCTTTTTAAATGTTGTTAATATTATCACTAGTTTGTAAACAGTAGCCTACACTGGTAAAACTATAAGAAATGAAAAAATCCATATATATAACTTAATTATAACGCCATAGCAAGCAAGACGCAGGTCTCAAGACATAGTACTGCTGTGGTCCTCCCGCCCCCCCTCCTGCACTACCCTCGCTTGATTTCTTCGTGCTGCTGTTTGCGTCTGTGACGCATGCTACGCCACGGGCAGGCTATGCCTATTTGTCACTATTTGAGTAGGCCATCTGCTTCTTATTTTTTTAAGGTTTGCATTTTTAGCAACTAACTATGTATTCTTGATTTCTTAAAATCAGCTTCATTCAACAGTTAATTAGCCTAATATTTTATTTATAAAAAATTACTGGTGAGTATTAAAACTGATGACTGTTCAGACTGATCCATTCATTAAAAATATGTTTATATTTTATAAGTTTTATAGCATGGACTTAGTCCAAGGCTAACCATAAAAATCGATAGTACCAACATTTTAAATATTTTGTGGACATATAGACATAGTGACAAATTAAATAAAACAAAAACAAAAAAACCCACTAAATCCAAGACCATCCATGAAATTTTATGAACATATAGCCTCTTCACGAATGCATCCATGAAATTTTGTAGACATAGTATCACCCTTAATTTAAATACAATAAAATAGAAATAATTGACATAGACTATTAGCTGGTCACTTATTATTCAAGTAATTTATACTTCTTTTTACAAAATTATAATCTATGAAAGTAAATAGTACTTTAAAATAAATTCTCTTAAAGGATGATTTTCCTTAGGCTTTAATTTCCTTATATCAGACATAACTTATTATATGCTTCCTAAAATAATAAATATATGATTATTCATCCTTGTGATCTTGACTTATGCATTTAATTTTCAAGCTAACACAAATTTAGTAATATTCTGCACATTATTTTACACATGTTTTTTTAATTTTTTAAAGAGACCTTACAGAGCGTTTGTCTGCCAAAGAACTGCAGAGGAGAGGAATATGTCTTTTAAAATTAGAAATAAAATCTCGAAGATCTGGACTGTATGGACGAATGGTTGTTGCTTTTGGTCAAAAGATTGGACCTGGGGCAAAAAGTGTCAAAGTAGAATTGCCTTCACATAATTTTACACCAGGTTAATGTTTTCTTTTACACATAATTTGTCCATTGTTCACACAAACAAATAAATATACATTGTTTATTAATGGAATATTTTATCTAATTATGAATTTATGATAGTTTTTTTTCTAATTAGTTTGATTATGTAGCTGTTTTATAACTTTATAACTGCATGGATTGTTATCAAACTTGTCTGTACATATACAGGAGATATAGTTGGCCTCGGTTTGACAAAAAGTCCACCTCTAGACAAGCCAATAGCTACTGGGATTGTGTCCCAGGTCAATCCTTGTGAAGTCTGTGTTGCATTTGATGATTCAGATGATGTTTTTGAGCTGGATGATGATGAGGTGTATAAGCTCACTAAACTGGCCAATGATGTGACCTACAGGAGACTTAAAACGTAAGCTGTACCTTGCTAGCCAAAATGAGAAAATAATATTATATCACTATCCTGTCTTACTTCTTTAGCTCCTCATGTCTAATGAGACATTATCATTCTAATTGATTTAATTTTGAAAGAAGATAGTTAATGAAATCATACTCCACTATAAATTTGCGTGAAGTGTCAAGGTATTTTGGTCTATTGCTTATTTTTTTTTATGTTATCTCTTGTAAATATATTAATAAGTTGTTAAAAATATGTTAGTTTTGGATATGTGCATGTAAGGACCTACAAAAGATATCACTGCATTGACATCATGTTTCTTTTTACTACTTACAGAACGTTAAATAATTTAGCTAAAAGTCGAGGTGGTCCATCGCAGAGACTCATAGATACTTTTTTTTGCCTAGAAGAAATCTCTTCTCCAGGGTCTGAGTTTCGTAAGATTAATTCTCATTTTATATTTTATTGATTTAAAAAAAAACAATATTTGATAAGAATGTTTATTTATTTTTCAGATAATACCTTTTGACATTATAATGTTTTTAATTCAAAATGTAAATATTATGTAATAAAAAAAAAGAATGCATAACATTTGCCATAATATGCCTACGTATTCCTACAGTCTATAGTATAAATAACTTCCTGCCAAGAAACTAAAATAACATCAATTCATTCTCATTCAGCCATTACATTTGTGAATGAAAATCTTGATGAGTCACAAAAGGAAGCTGTAAAGTTTGCACTTATTCAGAAAGAAGTCGCCATCATACATGGTCCACCAGGCACTGGAAAGACAACAACCATTGTGGAGCTCATTATACAGGCAGTGAAGCAAGGATTAAAGGCTAGTTGCACTAAACTAATTTGCTTTCCCCAGTCATGAAAAAGGGATAACTTTAAATAGTACCATACATGCTTTTATTATTTAAAACTAATTAATACATGTAGCTCTGTTTAGTTCTATTGCTAAAATGGTTTCTAAATTAATTAGATTCAATCAATAATCATTCATGTAATAAATAATTAAATCCAGTTTTAGTTTATTTTAGGCATGCAATTCATCCTCTCTATAAAGTCCATTACATAAAAAGTGGTTTAAGTTCATTGTCAATATAAAACCCTCAATATTTTCCCTATTCATGTATATATATTTCTGTTTCCCTCTAGGTATTGGCTACAGCACCGTCCAATATAGCTGTGGATAACCTGGTTGAAAGACTGGCCACATACAAGCAGCGTATTGTCAGAGTCGGTCACCCTGCAAGACTACTGACTCATTTACAGAAATATTCTCTTGACGCCATAGTCTCCGGCAGTGACCACACTGATATTGTTGAAGATGTCAAGTCAGATATACACAAAGTGTTGGTTTGTAGATTTTTCTTATATAATTTATAATTTTTACTTGACATGTTTAGATTGATATTATCTATTACTTTCACAAAGATTTTTTTTTCTTTCTTAGCTTTGATATGGTTGTCATAACAAATAATTTTTTACATTGATCATTATAGAATTAAATATTTTTTTTTAAAACTCGCCACTCAATACACAATAGATATGTTACATTAGATTGCGTCGATCCATAAAAATATAGGTAAGTAAGAAAATTTAACTTTTTAAAAATATAGAACCGTCCACAGCTAAATCTTATATGGCACATTCTAATTTTACCCAGTTGTACAAAGTATAAATTTAATCAAGTGTCAGGTTTAATTTTTTTATTTTTATTAGTCCAAACTGAAGAAAGCCAGAAATCATGGAGAGAAACGTGCGCTGAGGGACGAAATGAAACTGTTGAAGAAAGAGGCAACGAAGAGGGAAGAAGCAGCTACCAGAGATATCCTTTCTAAAGCTGATGTTGTGCTGGTCACTCTAACCAGTGCCACAAGTGATGGACCGCTGAAGTTTCTGAAGGAAGACCACTTTGACCTGGTGGTTATTGATGAATGCTCACAGGTGGGTCTATAGTTGTTTTTACAGGTGGGTCTATAGTTGTTTTTACAGGTGGGTCTATAGTTGTTTTTACAGGTGGGTCTATAGTTGCTTTTCCAGTCATATATTGTCTTATTTAGGTTCATCTATATTTCCTTTTTCTTTTTAAGAACTGTATTTTAGAATAATATTTTTCTCATATTAGTACTTGATTACCAACTATTTTTACCTCCATTTACATGTATTTGGAAAAAAAGGGTTTATTGAAAAAATGTATCTCTTGTATGTTTTTTTAAATTTTTTGTGTGTATATTTCTTTGACTTTTAGCTTTAGCCATTTTTTTTAATTTAAGGCGATGGAGTTTGGATTTGGTGAGGGGTATAGAAAATGCATCATGTTTAAATTTAAAAAAAAAATATTTTTTAAGCTTATAAACTTTTTTTTAGTAGATTTGTAGAAATTTAAAAATACCAAATGTTTAGTCCATATTTAATTTATGTTGCTTTTATTTTGTTTGATTAATATTTTTTTTTGGTAATGGTTCGTTTCATTTATTTTAAATAAAAAAATTTCACAGAATTAAAAAAGAATTCGTAGTGAATTATTTAACAAAGCTTTCTTACCGTCCATTAACAGATTGTTATTAACTGTCCTCTGCTAAGATCTCTTCATTTCATAACTCTCTAGCCCCACACTATCTTTTATTTTTTTCAATTCTTTAACCCGAGTCTTGTTGTTGACTCTCCGTCAATAATTTCACAGGCAATAAGGACCAGTAGCTGGCACAAATTATTTTAGAGCCATTATTTGTATTTATAAACAGTTCTTTGTTTGTTTTTAAATTTCCATGTTAGGCTTTAGAAGCAGCCTGCTGGATTGGTCTACAGAGAGCTAGAAGATGTGTACTGGCTGGAGATCACTTACAGCTGCCACCAACCATTTTGTCAAAAGAGTGAGTCACAGTGGAACTATTTCTCATTTTTGTTTTGAAGCAATCTGCATTTTTTTTTCCTCCTTTTTTTTAAATTTTTTTTTTTAGTCTCAGTAACTGATTTAGAATATTTGGTTTTTTTTTAATGTAAATAGTAATCCATAGAAAAACAAGTGTATTTAAGAATAAAGTTACTTATTTATTTCCTTGTTGGAAGCCTATCCAATTTTTTTTTTTACATAATAATAATAAAAATAAAAATGCCATTGGAGCAGACTATAAAATGTTATTGGAGCAGACTATAAACGGCTATTGGAGCAGGCTAGAAGAACTCCATTTTGCTTCCTATGCCCCCTTTTCCCAAGGGCTCGTCAAATGTATGAACTTTGAACTCACTGTCTTTGTTTACTGGTAACCAGGGCTGCAGCTGCTGGACTGGAGGTGACCTTAATGGAAAGGTTGCTGAAAATGTTGGCAGAAGAAAAAGGCAAAGATGTGGTCAGGATGCTGACCACCCAGTACCGGATGCACCAGGACATCATGACCTGGGCGTCCCAACAGCTCTACCATGGGAAACTGGTGGCCCACCCGTCCGTGGCTTCTCACTTGCTCAGGTAAACCATTGATGAGATCACGCTGCAATGTGCTTTAGACTAATGGGACAAGGTTTGCCTATGTGATAGAACACTCTACTGCCACCTGAAAAGTCCCAGGTTACAACTTTGGTAAAATGGGAAGGGGATTTTTTTATCAGGTTCCATGTCTCAGACAGCCTAGCTTATATATGGGAACCTGTCATTTGTTGGGAAATGTTAAGGCAGCTGGTCAGTGTGCCAGCCACACCATCCCTTAGAATGACCATGAATACTGAAATAGTACTTTCAACTGACCCCATAAGTCTTACACACTTAGTAAGAAAATCTTTTACTTTTTTTTTAATTTTTACAATATAGTCTGGATCAAGAAAATCTAGTTTCTTCAAAATATCAACACTTCTTCATTACCTGTAGATATTTTTTAATCTCCAGAGACCTGAAAGATGTTAGCGAAGAAGAAGTAACAAAGTTTCCACTGCTGGTGATAGACACAGCAGGGTGTGATTTGTATGAGCTGGAACTGTCTGAGGAAGTATCCAAAGGCAATGAAGGTATTAGAAAGAACCATTGCCCATGGTGTAGAGGGTATCTTCAAGCTCTTTTCCCTACGTAAGGCCGATCCAATTTTGGATGAAATTAGTATATTTTACAATTTTACATGTTTTACAGGCCTTTGAGTGAAACCATTCTGCTAAATGGGAATCCATGCTGGCCTCATGGAAAGGCAGTTCGTAGGGAAAGAGCAAACTATAAGCTTTCTCTCCTTTGCATCGTTATAATGTATTATGGACATCTATTCCTCCTCAAAAAATGTTAGGTAATTATTTTTATGAAGTTCCCACAGAAACAAAACCATGAAAAAGGGGATGTGTTTAAAAAATTTTTTTTTTTCAATAAAACTGTTTTATTTCCATTATAAATTTAAACACATGTTAAAACAAATAAGAAACATAAAAAAAAATATTCATATTTGATTCAAACTCATTTGAATAGAATTCTTCCTCATTACTGCTCAGTACAATGAGGCAAAAGCAGTTTTCTTCAAACTAATACATGTATCACATTTTTTTTTTTTCACAAATTAATACCTTCAATAGACATATAAATAAAAACTTTGCCATCAATACATAATACATGTAGCAACTGAATTTCATTATCTGATGATTCAAGCAAGTTTTCAATAGACAATCGCCAAAAATTTTCCTACATTGATTTTAAAATTATTTTAAAGTAAGAGCTATAATTTTGATACAGTATTTTTTTCAATAAAAAATTCCTTCCAAGCTTTAATTGGGTCAGTGATTTTAAATCAGTTAATTCCATTAAAATTAGGGCCATGTGTAAAACGGTTTAAAGTTATAGATAACACAGTAATCCTATGTTTAGAGCAAAGAAGTAATGTTTGATGGGCAAATATACTCGGCTACTAGGAAATTGTGGGACGGGTGGCCGAGTGGTGTAGATACTCGACTGCCAACCTGAGAGTCATGGGTTCGATCCTCAGTGAGGCCCTTGAAATTTTTCCAGGTGAAATTTGGTGCAAAGTCGTCCCACAAGTCCACCCAGCTTTAAATGGGTACCTAACTTTAAGTTGGGGAAGTAAAGGCGGCTGGGCGTTGTGCTAACCACACAATCCCTTCATAAGCCGAGGTTATAGAAACAGATGAATTCTACACTTCATCTGCCCCGATGGCCCGCTAGGATTAAGGGAACTTACTTTTACTAGGAAATTGATTTTAATACGTTTGATGACCTAGCGAACTATCCAGTGGTCTGAATAATATTCCACCTCTGGTAAAAGATGATTGAAAAAACATTTTCTTATTAAATTGTGTGACCAACGATTGTGTGTCACCAAAGATTGTGTGTCACCAAAGCATATTGCTTGGTTTTTATTTTGCAGCAAGGGCACTTTAATTTCTTTTTCCATTTTTGATGGTTTTATGTCTTTTTCCGAGTTAGAGTGAACTCTTATTCCAGGTGGGTTTATCGCAATTTTCCAAACATATTAGAGTGAAACCTTGTTGCTGGATAGATGTACAAGCACAAGCTCTAGTATTTGCAAGTCTCTAATATCAGATCTTTTATTTTTTCCAAAAATTTTCAGGTGAGGCTGACATTGTGGCTGCTCATGTCGAAGACCTGATCAGGTGTGGGGTCAACCCACAGGACATTGCCGTTATAGCACCTTATAATTTACAGGTATAGATTAAGTTGATTTTTTTTTCTAACTATTTCAGTTATGTTTGTTTTTATCTAACTTTGTCTTAAAATCAAAAGCTCACTACAGAACTTTAAAAAAATTGTACATTAGCTGTTTTTATAATATTTTTTTAATTTTCAATGCAAACAAAGACTTGATCCACCACAACAAATCTTTGTACACTTTTCTCTTTCATCTTATTATGAAATATCTTTTTATTTTTCGCATGTGGTTTTGAATTGTAAACTTTTAGCATATTCTCAATTTTAACTTTCTAATCTACAACCAACGAATGAAAATGTCTGATGGCAGGTGGAGCTCATCCGTTTACGATTGAGTTCAAAGTTTCCCTCGCTTGAGGTGAAGTCTGTTGATGGTTTTCAAGGTCGTGAGAAAGAAGCGGTGGTCATCTCCATGGTGAGAAGTAATCCGACAGGTAATTTATTTTCACTTGTTGTCCAGTGTTAATCAGTAGCGACATTCATCAAAAAAAATTGCAAGCATTTTATTTTTCTTTAATTTTTTAGGTGAAGTTGGATTTCTAGCAGAGAAACGTCGAATCAATGTTGCAGTGACACGAGCAAGAAGACATTTGACAGTCATCTGTGACACAGAAACCGTTTGTCATGACAGCTTCATCAAATCCTTGGTGGATTACATGACAGAGAAAGGAGAAGTGCAGACTGCACATCAATACATACAAGGTGAAGTAACAGAGACTCTTGTGTTGGCTGGAAAAACTTATTGATAATATATTGCATGAAAGATTTAAAAAAAAAAAATAAAGACAAACATTACAATGAAATGTAAATGTGAAATTCAATCAGAAATGAGCAGGTTGTAAAAAGGGTTTCTTGGGTTTATTTTTTTTTTAGTTGGCAGCACATGCATATGTTTTCAATTTTCTAACTTCTCTTTCTTCTATTCTGATGTTACCAGATGGGAAAGTGAACGAGACATTTAGCAAGACTGTCAAAGTGACAGATGTCGTCAGTGGCAGTAAAGACAAAAAAAATTTTCATAAAAAAGAAAGTGTCAGGTATTTAATGCCATTATAGGCTTTTTTTGTCATTCCTAACTTTTTTGTATTCAGCCATCGGAATGACTTATTCATTATCTGACAGCTTGGTATTCTAATTAATAGAAATATTTTAGTAGCACTCAGTTACCTTCAGAATACAGCGCGCATAAAAATTTTTTTTATTCTAAGTGATATTTTACGATCAAATTTTATCTCTTGGTTTACTCTTTTGTGTATAGAAGAAATGCACAAGTTTGACGTGCACAACATATATTTATATACATTTGTTATTTTAATTTTGAACTACTTGTGTAAATTTTAGCAAGCCAGCTCTTCAGTCTAAGGAAGAAAAGTTTTCACTGTACAAGGAACAGCTGGATAAATTTATTGCTGACCCAGCACAGGATACTCTAGATTTCCCATCAACTTTAAATTCCCATGACCGGATGGTCATTCATGAGGTAAAATTTAACAGCCCAGACTCTGCATATATTTAATTGTCTGTTATTCTCCACAAGCGCTATTCATTTTTTTTAACCACCTGCTTTGTAAAAACATTGTAACTTGTTTCACTTTCTGTGATGTTATTTTGTTCCTGTAGGTGAGGTCTCTGTACAATTGGTATTACATAGATTAAGGGAACTAGTAGATTAAAGCTCTGGGCAGAAATATAAATAACCATTTAAAAAAGGATACATTTACAGAGTAGATGGAGGGGGGGGGGAAATGTATCCACATGGGTCTCAGCTAACTTAAACCTGGTAAAAATCGGCTAACTTAAACCTGGTAAAAATCGGCTAACTTAAACCTGGTAAAAATCGGCTAACTTAAACCTGGTAAAAATCGGCTAACTTTAACCTGGTAAAAATAGGCTAACTTAAACCTGGTAAAAAAAAATTATTTCTCTTAAAGGTCATCTCACCTGGTATCTTGATGTTGGTTTATCCTTTTAATTACTTTGAGTGTTTTAACTCTCATTATATATTTTTAGTTTTTCTTTAATTTGATTATGTTTTTATTTATTGTAATTGGCTTATTTTAATGATTGTTGATTTTTTTAATTAATTGATTTTAATGAAATCTTATTTGAATTTTTTTTTTTTTGTGAGATCAAATTTTAAAATAATGAAAATTTATTTTAAACGCTTTCACTATTTATCTTGTGTTAATTTAACTAGCAGTCAACTTGCTTCCATTTTTTTTTAGTTTATTTCCTTTAAAAAAACTTTTTGTTTTAATAATGAATGTAAAATTTATTTTCAAGGTGGCAGAACAGTTGTCGTTGTACCACATAAGCACTGGAGATGGCAACACTCGTCACATCCGGGTATCCAAATTTAAACTCAATGAGGAAAATCTCAGTCCCCAAGGTGAACCTGTGACAGAAAAGTTTGACAAGATGACTGATGCTGAACACAATTTAGACTTCCATCCTCGCACTGATCCTCCAGCTCCAGATTTGAATTGTTTAACAAGAATGCAAAATGATAATGAGACAGGGGAAACAATACAAGAACATTTTTCACTTGGTGAAAAACAAAAGCCAGAAACTACTGACAGAAAAAGTGAGAAGAAAGAAACCTTGAAAACTGACCTTGAAGGCAATAAGCAGAACTCTTTGACAGTTCGGGATGACACAGCTGTCATAGATGACATGAAACAGTGCTGCCACTGTCAGAAAAACATCAGGACAGCAAACTGGGCACTCCACGAGGTGCACTGCTCCAGGCAGCACAGGGCCAGAGACCTTGAAGGTGAAGGACTTAAGAAAAGTTTTGAAAACGGAGGAGCAAAGAAAAAAGAGGCGAAATCGGGGGAGAAGAAAAAACCCAAAGCAAAGTCACAGACCAATAAAGTGGCAGACGTTTTGTGTCACGTGGATGAGGATGATTTTGATGGGCTCATAGCCAGCGTCACCGCACTGGACAGTAAATGCGCTTTCAAAAAATGCAAGACTCTGACCAACACCCTGGGCAGAAATTGTGAGTACTGCTCTGGCAGGTTCTGCTTAACACACCTGATGCCAGAAGTCCACGGCTGCGGAGATGCTGCAAAGGAAGCGGCCCGGCGCGTGATCAGCAGAGAAGGTGTTCTTCACAGCGGCAGCGGTGTGCCCAACAAAAAGCCAAACCCAGCCAGAAGAGCCCAGCTGGAGCTGAAGCTGGAGAAGAAACTTGGCGAGCTGACAAGTAAAAGATCCAAAAACACAGAGAAGAAAAAATCTTGAGCAGGGCAGACATTTTGTTTGGTTCATTTTGTAATTTGTGTCTTGATCTGCTTTCATGTTATTTGCTGAATTGAACTGTATAAAAAGAACCATTGTTGTTTTTTTTGTTTTGTTTTAAGTTGATAAAATTTTTTAACTTTTTTCTTTTTTTAAACCTTTGATAATGTTAAAAAAAAAAATTAATTGCTGTTGCGATTTAAGTTTGTGTTGAGTGAATATTTATGCTGGAAATTGTTTTTACAGTTGAACTCTTGATGTGTGGGATTGGTAGTTTGGATGCCTGTTTGTAAATTGGTTGCCTGTTGGTAGTTTAAATTTTTCTGAGAGGTGACAAAATTAAAACATTAAAATTCACTTTTTATGAAATGGTAACTGAATTTTTTCATTTTTTTTTTACATTTGTAGCTAACTTTATATTTATTTTTGTAACAATCTGGCCCAGTTTAAAATATGTTGTTCTATAACAAAGTTTAAATTAAATCATTATTAATAGATTTCCATTTTTAACCCCCCCAAACCACTCAAACCAAGGGCTGCAACCCAGAGCCAGATTAAAGTCGGTTGAGGCCCTTGGTTTAAAAGAAAATTTTGGACCCATTAGAATTATAATTCAGTAGTAATTAACAACACCTCTAAAGTAGGTGGTTTCCCTCCTGATTGCAACCTATCTGCTCCTCCCATTACAAAAGATTGCTTAGTGGGTAATTATTTAAACACGGACAAAGTTAAATGACATAAACATGTTTTCAAATTGTGACCATAGATTTCTATACAACTAATTGTGATGGGTACGGGAGCATACCTATTTTGTTATGGTACTTGTTATCGAAATGGTAATTGAACAAGTTGTCGAACATGAACTAGGGTCACATGCTGCTAAGTGACTAAATCAAAAGGAGTTTTGACAATATTTTTTTTTTAATTCACTGTGTGAGACAAAGATAACTTACTATTCTAGGGGGGCTAAACATTGAAATTGGTGTGTTTCCATGGTGACGTACAATATAACATTTAGAGTAGACAATCATTGCTTAAGTAAACATTGAGAGAAATCACAATAGCTGGATAATAAAATATTGTTACTAAACAATAAGACGAGTATGTATTAAACATTGAAAGTTAAGTTGTTAAACAATTATGAGACACACCTACAATGGCAGGCAACAGTCTCTAATGATAATGAATTTAATATTTATTTTATTCCACTCTTTACATCTTGCACGCAGACAGGCCCGTGGCGTGCGGAGTGGGGCAGGGGGCCGCCCCCCCCTGCGTTTTGTCTGCCCCCCCCCCTGCGTTATGTCTGGCCCCCTCTGCTTGTTTGCTCTACTTGGTAATATTTATTCCCTGGCCACCCCTGCTATTGTCCTGGCCCCTGCTGTAGAATTTTTACGCTACGGGGCTGCATGCAGAAATATTCTTACGTTGGGAGGAGGGGGGGCGGCACACTAGGAAAAGGAACATTTGAGGGTCATTGGATTCGCTACACATGGGGACACTTGAAAAATATATATATATATATATCTGGGGGCCCTAGGTAATTTGGGGGCCGAGACTGAAAAGCATTAAGTCTGCTGGATGCGAATGTTCTGGGTGTTTCACAATGAACCATCTAAACATTGTGTGTGTGTGTGTATGTGCAGAGATTCCACCATAATTGACAGTTTCAATTTCATCATTTTTAGTGGTTCTTGTAAGGGGCCCATATTTTTTATTAGCCCAAGAGCCATGGACGTAACCGCTGTGCGGGTCCGGACCCTACCAAAAATCAAGCCACTGGTATTCGACCCTACCAAAATTTGAGGGCAGACATACAAATTTTCATTTTACCTAATATTTTGAACCCTACCAACTTCAACATACTGGTTGCGTCCCTGCCAAGAGCACATAGTGTTGTTGAAACGACCCTGTGTTTACACATATTTACATTTCGTGAACATTTTTTTTTTTTACAAATAAAAAATTAACACCCAAACTATTACTGTCAATGTACTCATTAAGGTGAAGAATATCATATCCAGCTGTTCGTACGACATCTGACCTTTCCAGCAGCTTCTTGCCTTGACCTGTCGGTCAAGGGTAGGGAGATCCATCTCCTGCAGGTTCAGATAGCTGTGATGGACCTGCTCCGCCGGCTCCGGGGATACGGAGTTGTTCCTGGGCGGATAAAACAGCCGGCTCTCCGCTCTCTTGTCCGCGTGGCTGCTGTGTCCGGGGCTCTCGGTCCCTCGCTGGGAGAACTCTTGCCGCTCGTACCTACGCAGGACGATTGTGGTAGCCGCAGTGACCAGCATGATGAGGATTCCGTTGAAGACCAGCAGGAGGTTCAAGCGCGGCGGGTTCTCCATGCTCCTGGGCATGATCTCGAGGATGTAGTTGTAGAAGACCGAGCTGGACAGAAACATTGAGACCGCGAATGTCATCTTCTCCCCTCCCTCCGCGGGAAGCCAGAATACCACCAGCGTCACCGCTGACGTCATGGCCATCGGGCCAATCAGGTTCACGACATAGAAGGCGCTGCGCCGGCTCATCTCGATGGAGCAGACGATGTAGTAAAAAGCCGGGGTGTAGTGCGAGGTCTGGGTGTAGCACTTGTAGCCGACCAGGATCCAAGCCGCGTTCGTGCCGAAGTAGAAACTGATGCCCTTGGGCGGCAGCTCGAGGTGGGTGAGGTTGTACATGTTGGACTCGAGGAAGACCATGATGCAGCTGTGGGTGTCGAAGGGGAAAAACGTGAGGTCAAGGTTGCACAGGGTCGTCGTGATGATCGGTATCATGGTGGACACCACGCCCCTGCTCGACACCTGGACATTGTCGGTAAAGGCTATCAGCTTGACGGAGGAGTCGGAGGATTTGGGGATGTAGATCTTCGGTGTCCAGAAATAGTCCGTTTCCATCTCCAGGGTATCGATGCCGCCGTAGTCTCTGGGGTCCCAGCCGACAACGGGGTCCGCCCAGACGATGGTGATGCTGGAGGAAACCATTATGGCCTGTGAGACCTCATCCACGAAGATGATCTGCAAAGGTTCAAAGTTCAGCCGGATGGGGATCTGAAAGGGGTAATATTTTGGCGGGATTTTATTCGAAGACGCGAGACGAGCCTGCATCGTGGTCCTGAGTTTTGTGAAGGATTCTAAGTACGTGGAGCTGGACACGTTGGTGCCCATCTCTGCACGGGTCACGAGCAGAAGAATGATCAAAGTCACGTGGACGACACAAAAATTAAACCGCATTCTTTTACATGCCCACAACTGATAGCAGACGTAAATTCAAAAGAGCTGACCTTTAGTGCATGAAGCTCAGACCTCTTCCTCCTAAAACATTGTTAGCACGTGTGATGATATATGGAGATAGTTATATGTTCATTTGTATTGGACGTAGTTAATAAACAATGTGTAGTGTAAACAGAAGTCTAGCTAACATTGAAAATAGGACATAATAAATTCACAAGTTGTATGAAAACATTTTCTAAACACATTTCACTTTACTCGGAATCGAATTCTGTCCAATATTTTTTTTTGTCTTGCTAACAAGGACTCTAACATTAAATATCATGTATTTTCTTTTACCAAGTTAAACCCCAAGTATCGTTGATCCAAGATTAGAACTGAAACTGTCTTTGGATAAATATAATCATTTCTTTGATTAATTAGAAATCAATAACTTGGCCTTCGTTTTACAAACTAGCGATGGGCTACTTTTTTTTTCCAAGACCTGCATTTCAACTAAACACACACAAGTATAGATTAAAACAAAAAAAAAAACAAGGGGGGAAAACTACACCGCAGATTGAATGAAAATGTAAGGAAAGATAACTCCGCTACAGACACTGGCAGGCTGGATTGATTCGATCATTATCTCAAGTGTAATACAAATTCTACAATGAAACGTAGGGATGCTCACATTGATGGAATTATTGCGTGGAATCGAAACTAAAAAAGAAACAAAAAGTGAGACCGAAGTAGATTACCGAAGTACATCGTAATTAAAGGTGACAAGTAAAATTTGAACAAATTTGAGAATTATAAATAATTAAAGAGAGAAATTACAATCTAGTAACTAATAGGCTACCAGATGGTGCTTCTTAAATACCAGCATCGTATCACTTGGTGCAAGAATAATTAAATGTCTTTGAGACAATCAAACTAATATAACCATCCAATATGCAGGCCCTACCACCAGAGGCGCAACTAGACCAAACTTTCAGGGGGGGGGGGGGGCAAAAAAAATCACTTGTATTAAAAAATCACACTATTTATATATTTGTATTTTATTTTAAACGAATTTTGGTATAATATTTTAATTTTTTTTTATTTCGGAGGGGGCAAATGCCCCCAATGCCCCCCTCCAGTTGCGCCACTGCCTACCACCACACTAATAATCATATAAACTGATTTTTTTTAGGTAATACAATACACATTAATTGATTTTAAATTATTCGTGGCTTGCAATAGCTGACACAAAATCAATAACCAATATGTTATGAGTCTTGTGTATCGTGTAAGGCAGACGTCATCGAATTTCCAATAATTACGTCACAGCTCCGATTCCGGACATGCCATGTGGCACGGGCTGTGGTTTCAAAGAAAACATTTAGTTAACAACAGTTGCTAGTAACGGTTGCCAGTAACTTCCCCTATGTTTAGTCCAAAGAAAAAGGAAATCTATCAGAACAATGTGATAACGAAATAGGCCTAATTTTTGTGACACGCTTGCTAATTCCAATAAATAAATAATAGTTTTGTTTCGCACCATTAAGTATATTAAGATATTCCTGAACTATTTTGGCTTTTTTTTTTCTTTCTTACTTTGTAGTCTTCAATATAAATAAACTACGATGTAAATGGCGATGGTCAAGGTGGTCAGGATAGCAAAGAATAATTTGTCCAGTTCGTCATGTGTCATGCATCTCAATCTGTGTCGACTGCTCCTTTCCCGCTGGAGACTGCCCAGAACCAATGGGTCGAGAGTAGTCTCGGGTCCAGCCCCCGGATGTTTTTTGTCGTCTGCGGTGTCGCCATTTCCAGATGTTTTGTTGACATTCTTATTGGCCCTGGCCGTCTTCTCGACAACGTCTCGTTTCTCGCGGGCATCCGCCGACTCGCTGTTTTTGCTGATATCATTATTGTAAATGATATGAACGGTATCCTTGTCCATCTTTGTTGATTTCTCTTTCTGTTTTGCGGAAGCTTCCGCGTTGTTTACTTTGGAACTGAGGAGAACATTTTTTTTCACGGCCAGGCTTGACTTATCTTGGTCCAAGTTGTTGCTCTTGCCAGATTTTCGCTCCTCGAGCTCCCTTTTATACCGTTTCAGAACTATCGTCGTGGCCAAAGTGGCAAGTATAACCTGAATCACGATGCCCAGGAGGAGTATGTTGATGCGGGGGAGGGTCTTGTCCATGTTCTTGGGGATGCGCTCCACGATGAAGCTGAGGAAAACGGAAGTGGACGTGTACATGGACAGGACGTAGCCGATCTTCTCGCCGCTCCTGGCGGGAATCCAGAACACCAGCAGCGTCATCACAGACGTCATGGCCATCGGGCCAATCAGGTTCAGGACGAAGAACAGGCTGCATCTGCGCATGCCTATGCTGCACGTGACGTACACGAAGGGCGGGCTCACGTGGGCCACGTTGGCGCTGCACCAGTGGCGTTGCAAGACCCACTCCCCGTGGGTGCCGAAGTGGGCCTGGATGTCGGTCGGTGGGGCGGAGAAGGACGTCATATTGTAGAAGCTCGACTCCAGGAACACGACCGTGCAGTTGTGATCGTCGAACGGGAAGTAGGTCATGTCCAGCGTGCACAGCGTGGTGGTGAAGGTCGGGACGACCGCGGTGATGTAACCCCCGTGGGTCACGTCCACCATCTCCGGCAGCTCCACGGCCAGGTCGTCGTTCTCGCTGGACTTGGGTATGATGACGGACGGAGACCACAGGATGTCGGACGGCAGCTGGATGTCCGTGATCCCGGCGTGGGCGCTCGGCTCCCACATGACCTCCGGGTCACGCCAGGCCAAGGTGACGATGGAGGTCAAGGTCATGGCCTGGGACATCCCGTCCACGTCGATGATCTGCAGTGGCTCGAAGGAGATGGCGATGCCGCTGTCGTGCGACGAGTAGTACTTGGGGGGCGCCTTGTGTCGGGCCAGCACCCGGGCGTTCATCTCCAATCGAAGGATTTGGAAGGCCAAAAGCTTCGTTACGTTTCCGGGTCCGTTACTGGGCACCGTGACGTCACTCACGCTGAAGACGTCCGTGGTTTGTGATGACACAATCGTCACCTGGCCTAACAAGAAATAATGGACATATACACTCCTGAGAGCCAGGATTGTCAAACTTATTTGAAACATTTTCTTCACACCAACAACTTATTTTTTTATATCCTCTCCTCAATAATTTACTTCATTTTGTACTGTAGAATAACAAACAAAAACATAGATAGGAAATTTTGAAACGAATTTATTTATAAGATTAAACATCCGAGTCTAATATCAACCGTCACTGAAAAGCTTTTGAAATAATATATCAAAATATAAATATATATATATAATTTAGTGCTCAAGTCTGTGTTAAACAACAAATAAATATATGGCAGTGGCTACGGTTCGGTCCGACCGAACCCGTATTTTTTTTACTTCGGGCACCAGCCATAGATAATATTGCTCCACACCCTAACCCTAACCCTATCTCTAACCCTATCCCTAACCCTAACCCTATCTCTAACCCTATCCCTAACCCTATCCCTAACCCTAATCCTGAAAAAAAAAATTCTGAAAAATAAAATAAATTTTGTTGTTATATAGCTCAGTGCAGCGACTCGGCCGCTATGCAATAATAAGTAAGGTTGGTACCCGAAAAAAAAAAATACGCGTTCGGTCGGACCGAACCGTAGCCACTGCGTAAATATATTTGCTCTTTGTTGATCATGACCGTGAATACAGGGCCAGAGAACTCCCATGCAATTTGCAATTTTCAAGAGTTAGTTATCCTTGAGGCCCTCCCCCCTCCCCCACCCTGCACTGCAGATTAGAAGAACGAAACAAAAAAAAATTGGTCTGACGTAACCATCTCAATTAGGCGTGAAATACGATCGAACGTCGCTCGATGAGACAATAGTCAATCAATTCAGAATGTATTTGTCTATTTGGGACGAATCAATTTCTTCCGTAACTACCAAGCCCGGCCCCGAGAAAAGAAAACATTATCATCATCATCGTGGAGAATGAAACAAGGAACAAAGTTTTTATTTCAGCAGATCTACTCTCGGACATTATTGACCGATACTACGTCATACGTCAAGCAACATCTTTGGTTTGCAATTAAAAGAAATATATATATATATATATATATATATATATATATATATATATATATATATATATATATATATTTAGAATTCTGGGTTAGCGTAGATTGACACCGATATTGTCCAGTAGAGTCAAATGTGTCCATTGCTTCCAGTTGATTCACTGTAAATTATACCTAAACGGACAGAAGTAAATTAAAATAAAAATAATGGTGCATGCTGGGCTCTCTTTTTAAAATATTTTTCTGCCCCAAATAACTATTGGCTCAAACGTATTTACAATTGAAACAACAACAACAATGATGGTTGTTTTTTTTTTTTTTGGTAAATCGTGGGTCAGTTTCTTGATAGTAAACATTTTCATTTTTGAGAAAATCTATATCAATAGGTGCATCCCAACACATATCTTATTTCATTGATGTAACTTCCGTTAGTGGCACCCGGAGCACGTTTTGAAAATGTTGGCACATTCCCTTGTCTATATACTATCCTTTAAATACATAATCGTCTAACCCATGTGTCTCCCTGAGGTAGTTTTCATATCGTGCGGTGTATGCGTTGTAACCTTGTGTCTCCCTCGCAGGTAGTTTTCATATCTTGCGGTGTATGCGTTGTATTTCATACATTTCTTTGTTATTTCTGTTCATATCGTATTCTGTTCATGGCAACAAAGGCCACATGTTCTTTTCTATTGCAGTATTTCGTATATTTCTTTGTTACCCCTTCTGTCGGATTTCGTTCAGCCAGCTTCAGCAGGTTTTTCCACTAGTGTACATATATATATATATATATATATATATATATATATATATATATATATATATATATATATATATATATATATATATTAGGGTGATTCAAAACAATATGGTAAAAAATTAAATTTTGAATTTAACTTTGGGCACCCCCCAAAAATGTTCCAATATATGAAAAAAAAATTCAGTACAAATTTTAAATTTTTTGGACAATATTAAGAGGGTGCTACCGCCATGTTTAGTTTTAACAAATAATAATAATGAAAAAAATCAGTATATTTATTACCAGTTAAACAAATCTAAAGTTTTTTTACTTGTTTAATAAAAAGTATACAAACAATTAAATTAATAGTTAAATTTTGGTTCAACTGCACCAATGTTGACTTGTTCCTGTCTGGGCAGTTCTGTCTATACTGTTTCACACCCTCAGCAGGTACTGTTTCTGTTCTTCATTGTTTGTGTGAAGTTTACTGTAATCTTACATAACAGCTACTCCAAGTTCTGCTATGTCATTCACAACTCTGAGAGAGGATAGTTCAGCATTTGCTTTTTTTGAAGGTTTCATTGGTCTCCCAACTATCTGGATCACTGCTCAAAATTCAGATGACAGTCCAAAAATGGCAAAAATACTAAAGGTGTTATTTGAAACAAAATCATCAAGTTCTTTGAATTCTATCAGAGATTGATCAATTGTTGTTTTTTTCAAAGAGCCAGGTAAACCATTTGTTTTCAAACATCTCACCATTTTCTGTTTTATGTCAAGTGGTACTTCATCCTCAAAAAAAGCCAATGCAACAAAGTTCTTCTGATAAATACCAGAGGTGTCTTAGAAATTTTTTCAAAGCCACCGCTGAAATCTGTGAATCAGGATAGCTGCAAGCAAATACTTAAATGATACAATAAGTTTTATAATATTAACAATTTCACTATTCACTTGGTACATTAAATTAATTAGTCCAACTAATATTAACCCTCACCCTAACCTTTGTAGGCTTTTGATAAGCCAAAGATCATTTCGAGGAGCTGAAATGGCTGATGGTGCTGTAAACCAGGCTGTAGTGTAAATTCTTGTGGCAAAAAATGCATATGTTTCTGAGACCCCGTTCTTCTTTTGCTGTGAGTCGAAATTGGGCCCGAAATAGTCATATTTTGTTGGCATATATGGCTTTGGCCATCCACCTAGCACGATGAAGTCCAGCTGGTTGTTTAAATGATATACATTTTGCTGGAATTCCTCCAAGATAAAAAATGACTAAGTCAAGTAGCTTTCGGTAATCGTCACGAGGTTGAAAAGTTGTGAGCTGTTTTTGTGCAAATTTGATAATTTCTTCAGCAATGTCAACAACGACTGATGTACTAGACTCCTCTGTTAAAACAGTCTGAGATGTTGATTTATCAATTAGTGGCAAGTGTTGTTTAAATCGCTTAAAGATTGCTATGTCTGAACTTGTAGAAGGACCAAATGAATGCTTCACACCTGCTTCCAACATAATTTCAAGCATATGATGACGACAGGCCAGCCACAACATTTCCTTCTGCATCTTTCGCTCCAGTAGGACACATGCTCTAGTGAATTTTGCTCTACTACTGGACATCTTTATTAAACTAGTTGAAACGATTTTAAGAGATAAAATACAAAAATCTGAGTGATATTATAATATTGATTTTGTGTAAACGTGGCCAAAGAAATTAGACAAAAAATTTAACAAAGAATAATCAACAGCAAAGATTAAAATTAACTGAAATAAATAAGAGTGACATTGTATCTTCATCATTTCACACAATTAATAATATGTTTTGGGCATAGTCAGTCAGGCAGTCACGTTATTAACAACAAGGAGTAACATAATTGAAATTCGTAAAATTCACAATGTGGTAGCAACCATTAAACATGTGTCAAAATCAATAAAAATTTTACTGATTTATTTTTTCATATATTGGAACATTTTTAGATGGTGCCCCATGAAAAATTCAAAACTTCATTTTTTTTTAATCACCCTAATATATATATATATATATATATATATATACACACACATATATATATATATATATATATATATATATATATATATATATATATATATATATATATAAACAAAACAAAAACTTCAAATGGCGATTAGGTCATTTGAAGTCCCGGGCGCAGAAGAATTATTGTGCCCCATAAGAAAAGAAAGATGTATAAAAGGTCTTAAAGTTGGGCTCTCTGAATCCCATCAAAAGTCTGGGGCACCCCATAGCTCTACATCTGCCACCACAATATACTGTTCTACATCTTTATAGCGTCTTCTTTTATTATATTACTGTTCTACATCTTTATAGGGCCTTTTATTATATTATTATATAAAAAAATCTGGGATGTGGCTCTCATCAATCTGATTGATATGAAGTTACTCCAGTTACTCCAGTTACTCCATTGTGTACATTCAAATACAGAAATATGAAGGATCAACTAGTGAATTCTAATATTTTTTTTTACAGTAAAAAGGTGAACAGCCATACGGCCATACGTGTACAGAAATACGTGTGCAGAAATACGTGTACAGCAATACGTGCACAGCAATACGTGTACAGCAATACGTGTACAGCAATATGTGTACAGCAGTACGTGTACAGCAATACGTGTACATCAATACGTTATTATAGAGTTGAGACTTCAAGGGGTCAAAAAAAAAATCATTGTCCACTAGCTTACAAAATTACAGTCACTCAGAATACGGGACAGGCCGGGGCATTTCCTTACCTGGTCACTGTAGCAAACATGTCAAATATATACTGGGCTCATACATGTCCTTCAACAAATAAACATTACGTCTTAACCGTTGTTAGCTACCGGGGTTGAAATATCTTCAGTGGAGAAAAGCCCAGTTAGCTCCCTTTGTTGCCGCGTGGAAAGTTTCATACAACTCAGTAACCAGAAGTTTCGAACTGACCCTTCTTCATCTCAAACATAGCCCAGCATGTTTTTGACCACCCTTCCTCCTGTTGCTGCGACTACACTGCCCACGTCTAGGATGATTTAACTTCAAGACTACAATAATTGTTGTAGCTATGGAGAGACAAAAAAAGGAGATCACCCAGGTTACCCTCCCCCCACCAGGGTGCCAAAGGTCCCGCCCCCCATGAACGAATTCCTATTAAATATGAGGGCTATTTACAAGGTGTATTATGTTATTTCCCCATCAACGTGTTGCATGTTACCTCAGACTGTGCTTCAAGTATTAATAATAATCACCAAAATTAAGAAACTAGCAACAACCAATATACAACTCTATATCCCCCCACCCCCTCGTGTGGAGTTGCTGATCTTCCATCGAGCGCCTCCCCAGGTGGCGGATAGAGGAATGCCCACCAGATATGGTAGGTACCGGGGAAATCAAATACCCGGGGCGGACCAAAATCAGCAAAACCTGTTGCCTTACAGGAAGTGGAGGGATCCACAAAGGCTAGGGAACCTTGCCCGAAATGCAAGGCAGCTATCCAGAGAGCTGAAAGGGAATCATCCCAGATGGTTGTGCGCAGGGCCAACAACCCAGCCATGGAAAAAAAAAACTCGTTATAGAAACCAAAAGGAAAGACAAGCCAGAAAACACAGTCAGAAGAGAGAGCAGAGCTCCACAAAGAGATTTGAGATTTTGAGATTCTTCATGTACACATTATATTACAACAATGCTTAGTTAATCAGCCCATAAACCACAGGGAAAGAAAAATGGAATTCTCAAAAATGAAACCACCCAACCCTTCCCCTATATAATATACATATAAATGTATAAATCAAGTTACATCTGTCATAAGTCCAAGAGAGAAATGAACAAATTCAAGGGCCATACAAGTATTTCATGAAGAACGTAAAAATCATTTTTCAGAA
This sequence comes from Bulinus truncatus, assembly GCA_021962125.1. Classification (NCBI taxonomy): domain Eukaryota; kingdom Metazoa; phylum Mollusca; class Gastropoda; family Planorbidae; genus Bulinus; species Bulinus truncatus. Next base: position 5,402,389 of record JAGDYQ010000048.1, on the reverse strand, counting down.
CACAGTTTGTCATTTAATTTTGTTTTTATTACATTTTTTTATAATACAACCGAATATAGTCATTATTCACAGAAATTAAAACTAAAACAGAATGACTTTTTACAATTTTCATACAATCATGTGAGGTCATCAAGTTCAAACACAAATTTATTTATACATGTCAGTGCAGAGAGAAAAATAAAACAACAAACAAACAAGACAAACTAAGATGGTGATAATATAACTTACTATCATTTGGAATACTACTTTCTGCCATTTTTTTTTTGTTTTGCTCAGTCAAAAATATCATGAAAACAAATGTCAACAAAGCAGATGTCAAGGTCATTGCACAGCCATCTACAAACAAATTTTTAAAAATTTCTCTTCATATATATATTTAAACTAGAATGAGTACATACACACATATATATATATATATATATATATAGATACCCACTGCGAGAAAAAAAAAATGTGTGTGATCGCAGTTGAGTAAATGCTGTGAGAGTCCAGTGGCTGGACTGCGGGTCAAGTTCTAAGTGGGATGAGATGAAAAATATTTAACACATAATGACTGCACAACATGGACATTTTTTTTTTTAGTTTACGATGACAGAATAAAAAAAAAAAAATAAACAACGTAATTTAAACACGTGAAATTAGAACTATGTCACACATTACAATAAACCATGTCTTATTCTAAAACATGGCAATGTGCCAAATTTAGTAGCATCAGGTAATTTCAAGTATAACTATCACATTGATGGTGTCAAAAAATTGTAACAATCTCGGTCCTCCACAATCAACCACTTAGAAATAAAAAAAATAACGATAAAAATCTTCAAACATTTACTGAATATCTCTCTCGTAGAACAGATTCAATCAAGTAAACAAAAAAAAATTAATTTTTTTAATAGTCATTTACCATCCACAAAGAAACGTCTCTTAATTACAATATAATCCACACACAGACAGGTACACAGTACAGGTTAACAGAATGCAATTATTAAGCGTGACAGTAAAAGTCTTTTTTTCTTCCGGATGACATTAGATTCATTAAAAAAATCTCACATAAAACTGTAATAAACAATTATTGGCTTATAGTAGTAGTTCATCATGTGGCGCAAAAATGTTGTATCTTTCTTGTAATTTTGTCAACGTCACGACAGCCACTGAACAAATATTTACTGTAAAGGAGAATTAAAAAACAAACAAACAAACATGACACACACAGAGTTTAAAAAACACTTCAAAAAAACTTTTATGAGTAAGGATCAACAGAATTAAAAAAAAAAAAATTTCTAAGGACTAGGGTCAATAACTGGCCAGAGCAAGGAAAAAAGTTCATTAAAAACAAAACAAACATTATTGATTTTTTTTTTTCAACACCAATTAAAAAAAACAACAACAAATACACAGCTTATTCCATTGGCTGACCATGTTAACGTATTCACAGATATTGTTGCACATGCATCATGTTGTTTACTAAGAGTTGGGGGACATTACTTAGTAGCTTTGAAAAAAAAAAGGAAGTTTAGTTTATAAATAATATAGAATTAGTTAAAAAAAATCATCCAATGTTTTTTTTTTGTTCACAGATTCGAATAAAAAACCTAAAAACTACTACATAAAATAAAACTGTGTTCCGTTAACCAATTATTCCAGTAGTTAATGCCACCCACCCCTTCCTCTATATACATATATATAAATATTTGAGATTAATGATAAATGCTGTCGAAGTAGATTCAAAGACACAAAATGTCTGGTCATGTTTTATCGAACCAACAGGCATAATGTAATAAATGGTATTTGTTTGTTGCCAAGACAACTAATCAATCTCCTCCAAACATACTTACACAAAAAGTCATGAAAAAAAAACTAACAATCTCTGGCACACTAACTCAATGACAGAAAAAAAAAATGAAATTCAATGGACAAGTCTAAAAAAAAAAAAACACCAAAAAAACTAATCCATCATCATACAATGGGACTATTGTAAGGAATGCTCTCATTAAGTTCTGTACATCATGGACACACATGCACTCATCCAAGATTATAAGGAAGCATAGCTAGGAAATAACCATAACGTAAAAAAATAAAACACATTGAAGTGAATTTATTTTTTGTGTACATCTATCACAATGTTTTATGAGTATGATATGAATAAACTAAATAAACTAATACAGTTTTTGGCATTTTCTCCCTTTCACAAAAAAAAAAAGTCACCAGTGACCATAAAAGTAGAGAAAAAAATAATCCTGAAAGCAAAAGATTTAAATCAGAATTCTTTGTTCTTTCTGAAGCAAATCTTTAAGCAAGGGGAAAAAAAAATGTTTCAATTAATTTATAACCAGCCATTTGAATCAAGATAAAAGACTGTAATAAACAGAGAAGAATTCTCTGTGGTATCTGTGTCACAGATTCGGTATTGAATACAACAATCAGACCATACACAATATCTTTAGACAATATGCAGATCTTTATAAGGTGAAAAAAAAATACTACAAAATCAGCAAAATATCTGCAAGGAATCCTAACTTTATAAAAAAAAAAAATCACAATGAACCATAAATATTTAATAATCCACTGCAGTTTCTTTTGAAAAAGAGAAATAGATCAATGAAGAAAATATGTCAACAGCTAAAGCTTCGATAGCAAGAAAATATTTTCTCATTACCTTTTAAATGTACTGACTTAAATAATACCCACCCATATTTAACGGTCATAATTTTCTAAACCCAAAATTTGTTTGAAACACATTTTAACTTATTTTCAAAATGATGTGAGGTACATTTGAAGTACTAATAATGCTTTCAGTTATGGCTAGATAGTAACTTATGTAGTCATTTATTTAATTTAAACCTTATTTCTAAGAATCGATAAGTTCAAAGATCACAGTGGAATCAAATAAAAGTACAAATTTAAATCATACTTTAATAAGTGTAGAATTTAATGGGATGGAGTGACTCAAGATGATAATTTAGTTAAATTTCTTGAAATGATAACAAATATTTTAACCTTTTCCGTGACATGAAAAATGATAAAAAAATGGTTGTTAAAACAAAACAAAAAATATGTACAAATTAAAATACAATTGTAGATATGCATAACATGATTGATTGGACCAAAATTTAATGGATAATGTAATTCAAAATTAATATTTCGGATCACCCTTAAAGTAAAAACAGTAACCCTTAGACTTATTCCAATATGCCCTTGAATATATCTGATATGAACAAAGAAATCCTGCCACATTCTATACAGTATTACTAATACAACAAATAAAAAAATAATAATTTTTTTTCGTTTTTTAAAATTCATTTCAAATAATTAAACAAACAAAAAAAAAAAAACTCGAGCAGAGGACATATGTAATGCACTATTCAATAAATATGTCGTCAACTGATGCTGGCAGAAAAAACACTTTTTTCTTTACAAACCAGAAGAATGTCTCCTCTCCACTTGCTGCTCTCCATAAAATTTTCTGTCTTTGTCTTCAACGTCAAAGTCCAACACCATAAGCTTTGTTTCTTCCGTGCCATTCCTGCTGCCCACGGCGCACACGAGCCGAGTATTGGAGCAGCGCAGTCTCCAGACCACACCCCCGCTGCCACCACTACCCAAAGTAACGAGGTTGCGTAAAAACTCTCCAGTTTTAAGGTCCCAGATTTTCACAGTGCCATCATCAGATGAGGTGATGACGAATTTTTTACTAAACTGCAGACATGTGACAGCACTTTGATGTTTGTTTGGTCCTAAAGATAAAAAGTGTAAAGATAAAAAATATAAAATCAAACTAGCTTACAATTTTGTCCCTTTTTATATCTTTGTCCAAAATAAAAATATAACAACAGCAATAAAATAATAATTAAATTAGACCAAGTAGTAGGTAATTATAAATTGACAACTGATAATTTAAGTCCTCAAGCAATGGTAAAATAGTTGCATATGTTGGCAGTAAAAATGTACCATTTGGCAAATCAATGGTGTAAACAAAGCATGAAAAAAAAATTTCTTTCTATACATAGATCAGTTCAACACAGCAATTAAAGATTATAAACGCAAGCTAGTCACTGTTGCAATTCTAGTCCATTTTACCAAAACCAGTATTCTCTATATTAAATATTTTCAAAATTATGTACTGGGATTCCGATATTTTCAATAGTGAAGCATTCAGTGAGATTTGAGCCAACAAGTGACAATTAATCAATTACTTTACTATTCCAAGATTGACAAGATGATTGACAAAGACAGTGGTCGACATGGCACTATAAAATTTATGCTTAAAAATATGATTTCCAAAAACTTGACCTGTATTATGTTTTTAATGAATCAGAAGATGAAGGCAAAAGGCAATATTGTTTCATGGTTCCCACTAGATCATTAGATGTAGTGAACTGAACAGAAGACCATATAGAAGCTGTTGCATGTGAAACTTCATCTTCTTTATCATCAAAAGCTTTTGGAACAAGATGCCAAAAGAAATTCATAGTCTTGGAATGCAAGAATGGCGACCAGGATAGATGAATGTCTGTAAATGACTGTGAAGAGTTGTGCCGCCCACTGGTCTAACTGTTTTGTTACAACTAATACTATTGGCTGAGAGATTGTCTGGGTGTGTCAAGAGATAATTCCAAACTGTTCAAACTGATGTTATTGTTTCTGATGGCTTTATATGCACTTCATAATTAGGTTTATCTTTTTTATGCTACACTTTTTTTTATTAAAACCATAAATGTCAATTTTGCATATTCACATTTTTATCTATGAATAAATTCAGTTTTTTCCTTAATATTTGTACTTAATTTATTCCTCATAAAATGGTTAAAAAATTGATTTTACTTGGCTCTGACCACCAGTTAGACAAACCATTAGTTTACATTGCCCCCCCTTCCCTGAATCTCTCAGTGGTGGTTCTAGCCCCAATCTCAGGGTTCATGAAATGAACCTCGCTCTATCCTATGACATCTGATAACCACAGTAAAGCCTAATGCCCTGCAAACTACCAGACTCATCCAACCTGTGGTCTGTCAAGAGGTTGCATGTGAAGAGCACATGATCTTCAGTTTAGTCAACTTCCCTGCAGTGTCAGCATTGGGAGTCAAATAGTAAAGTAAAGTTCCCTTAGCCCTAACGGACCATCGGGGCAGATGAAGTATAGAATTCATCTGTTTCTATAACCTCGGCATATGAAGGGATTGTGTGGTTAGCACAACGCCCAACCGCCTTTACTTCCCCAACTTAGGTACCCATTTAAAGCTGGGTGGACTTGCGAGACGACTTTGTACCAAATTTCACCTGGAAAAATTCCATGGGACTCACCGAGGATCGAACCCAGGACTCTCAGGTCGACAGTCGAGTATCTACACCACTCTGCCATCCGTCCACGGGAGTCAAATAGCTTGCAGTTAAGTGTTAAAGTACATCAAAATTTTATTTTTCTAGATCCATTAATTTTCGGTCAATAATTTGAAAATATTTAATGACCAATCTTGTGAGTTTCACATCACAACTCTAGTCTCTAAGTACATATTTAAAACATAAAAAACACTTTGAACATAGACCGCATTGAGAGGTCCCTCACTCATACACATCAACAGCTAGGGAAGTCGGAACATGATTTCCCAAAATCCAAGCCCTATATTTTCAACCATCAGTTTGGTCTGGTCCTCTGGTATTTTCAAGAGTCAGAATACTGGTTTGGGATCACCAGTCTTTATATTCTTGAGAAGATCCAGATATAAAAAAACTAAGGACTAGTCAGTGGCTAGTCACATAAGCTTATACTAACCCTGGAATGTCTGTAGGCACTGTCCAGTGGTAATGTCCCACACTTTAACAGTAGAGTCAGCGTTGCCAGAGACTAGAATGTTGTTTTTAAGTTCCAGGCCACTGGTCAAAGACTGGTGACCAATGAGAGTATGTAGACAGTTTCCGGACTCCACATCCCATACACGTATAGAAGTATCAAGTGACCCACTCACAACGTGGACACCGTCAAACTGAAATGCAAAGTACAATATTTCTAATGACTATTTTAATTCTTTTAGCTATCAACAATTAAGCTCACCATAACCCAAGGCAAATAAAACATTTTATTATCATTGTATTTTGAGATAAAAAAAAAAATTACAATTTTTTCGTTTGCCAAGATTAACAAAAAGCTAATTTGAATCTCAGTTTTTAACTGGACTGGTTAATGAACATATCATTTGAGGATATTTTTTTAGCATTTTTTCTGTTTTCTTTTTCTATGTAAAATTAAAGTAAATAAATAAAAGTATTTTTTCATCATTCATGAATCTTTAAGAAAAAAGCCCATAATAAGGGGAATAATTGAAGGGCTCGGATACAATAGATGCTAAGTCCAATTTGAAAAAAAAAACATATCTTTTTACCTGTACATTTTTACACAAAGCTTAGTCAAATGCACAGGGTGAAATGTTAATATGAAATGTCTACTTAAAAACAATGCAAAGATAGACTGACAAAAAATGGGTTTCTTTTTGAGACAAGCTACATCCTTGGTTTGTTTCTAATTGCTGCTAAATCATGACAAATAAAAGCTAATGATAACATACTTTTTAGAATATGAACTATTTTTTTTATTATTTATATGGATGATAGTCATGGAACTTAGTTAAATGCACACAGTGATATAGTAAACAGTGGCATATCTAGGTGAGGGTGGTGCACTCTGGGCAGCATATTGACGCCACCAGCTAGGGGCAGAACATTTCACTTTTCACAAGTGCTTTTTTTGGGATTAGAATATGAGGGCATTGAGTCTGTCCTGCCCATGCCAAAAAAAGTTAATAGTCCACAGCCTAAAAAACATACAAATGGGGATATATATCAGAATGTCATCTTAATATACAAAATAAACTGTGTTCTCATCACTGTCATTAACTGCTGCTGAGTTTTTCTTTAGAATCCATCTTTAAAAGTGATTTGTAAAATTCCAGCACATGTATTGATGACTAATAGTCTATCGCGGCTGCAATCATTGACTTCAAAACATTGGATGCTTGCACATAAAACATAATCCAGAACAAGCCATATTACCGAACACTTTATTTTCTTGATTTCGCTCCCCTGCCCCTGTGTAATGCTTTATAACTATTCTTTATCATTACACTTAAGTCTTTGCCCCTTTCTGTTATGACAAAAGTGTTACGCTAGAGGTGTTAACAACCTCTAAAGCATGGGCTAATTCTGGTCATGGTTGAGTATTGATTCTCACATGAAGGTAAAAAAATGCTGAAGTAGGGGATAGGGAACCCATTTATATGAATTGGGACATAAATCGGCAGATTTTACTATTCCCTTTATGTATAATTGAATGATTGCTTGATATGAAAATCATGTTTTATTGCAGATATTTCTTAATAGACTGAAAAAAAAATGCCCTAGAATGTACTGTTATTGCAAAGAGTGAACAGAGGCAGAAAACTTGTTTTCATTGATCCTAAAACCTGTTTGTTTATTAGAGCTAATGGATTTATAAACTTCAATAGTTGCCATGAAATTTTTACACTTTGTAGCAATGGCCAATTAAATTCCATTTAGATTTTGTTTTATATAAAAAAAAACTGTGTAATAGTAATAGATAAATCAAATTTACAGGTAAGTTTCACAGCATTATGCTAAAAAATATAAAAATAAAAAAATTGTCAGGATTTTCATTTAGACCACTTGAGTGTTTTGATTGCATACATAAATAGTCCAAAAAAATTTTTTATATTTACAATGAACCCCTAAACAGGTGCTAAATCAGGAGTTTTGGGGGAAAAGAGAGTTAATGGCTAAGAAGCAAAAATGCATTCTGTCATATGGCAATGTAAGAAAATAATATATAAATATGCAACATAGAATTAATAATAATTTTAAAAGAAATGAATATATTTTTCAAATTGCTTAACATAATAAACAGGTAAAAGACAGACCGCATATAGATCAATTTAGGTAAGACAAACAGAGTTCTCAAAGTACAATTTACCTGTAAGGAATAAACTCTGTTGGAATGTCCCTGTAATGTATGCAGGCAAGTCTCGGTTTCAGGGTCCCAGACACGGACAGTATAGTCATAGGCACCACTGACAACACGCTTGCCATCAAACTGAACACACCTGACTGCTGCCACATGACCCATAAGGATGTGTTTACAAACACCGGTATCTATGTCCCAGACTCTGAGTGTAGCATCTCTAGAGCCACTAACAACTCTGACAGATGATAATTGACAAAACAAATGTACATTTCTGAGTATATTTTAAATAAAATACACATGATAAGTGCTAAAATAGGTGTACATTTTCAAATTTCAATTCAAACAGATATAGGTTGAAAACAACTTTCAATTTCACAATGATCTAACATTTAGGAGTATAGATTTAGGAATTTTGATATTTTAAGTTTCAATTGACAAATTTAAAAAAAGATTAGTTTCTAGGTTACTTTATACCAAACATAACAGTTTCTAGTTGCACCAACACAAACAGGCAGCCACTGACTACCTTTACTATTAAAACAGAAAACCTAAAACATCTTCAAATCTGAATAATAAATTGTAACTGTTTATAGTCAAAATATTTTATTATCAAAATACATACATGTAAATGTCTTCTTGTGACAGAAATAAGAGCTATGTTTGTATGGTTTTAAAGCATAATTTTTCAGGAGATTTTTCAATTATCTGAATTTTTATATATTAAAATACTGTCCTAGATAACCAACGGTTTTATTGTAATAAGGTAAAAAAAAATTGCCCAAGAAATTAATGGAAAACTGTGCCAAGAGAAGAGCGGAGCACAGATTGAGGTAACAGGGTATACAAAGTTTATTGTAACTGGCTCACTAATCTATACCTGATCAGTTGGTTAACTGCAATGCTGTTAACAGTGACAGACAAAAAAAAAACCTCAGTTTATTTAAATGAATTATAAGTCTTAGACTTACTGATTATTGTACAAGGACATACACCTGACCGTAGAGGAGTGACCATACAGGGTGTGTCTACACTGGCCAGTTTCAGCATTCCAAACTTTTAATGTGCGATCAGTTGAGCCACTTATAACTACCGTACCAGACATTTGGGATGACCAAACTCCACCAGTGTGACCAATCAGAGTTCGCAGGCACTGAGTGAAGGAATTTATTTTATTCTAAATCAGTAATATATAAAACTCAAAACAACATATGCAAGGATAAGCATACTAACAGACACGTCTTTCATTTCATTCTCTAAAACTCTACATTTATTTCATGCTCTATTTAGCATTGTTTAAAGAAATTAAGAAGTGAACAACCAACCTTTCCAGAGGTAACTGACCAGACTTTCAGAGTGTTATCATCAGAACCACTGACCACACGATTGCCACAAAATTCTAGACAGGTGATCACATGGTCATCATGGCCTTTTAGAATCTGGAGACGAACATACGGAGACGGACATGTAAATGAATAGGCTATGACATCAACAGCGTAGCACGCAAATGTATTACAAATAACAGTACATGCCTAGGCTTCAAATACACGCTGACAGTGTTGAAATGCATTTTTTGCTTATGGAAATAGAATGTAGAAATGTACTCCAGGTATTATTAAAATCAAACACAAAAAAAAAAAAAAGGCGAGTTTACATTAATGAGTCTTATTTTTTATGTGTACAGTCCCTGAAAGAATGAGATGTTTATCTTAGATACTATAAACCACTGATGGGGGAAGTTTTGGTAGTGCTCTTTGCCCCCCCCCCCCCACCATAGTCTACAGTGCAATGGCCAAGGTGGCACCACAGAGGAGATGTAGGCAACTTTCAACATGACCTGAAAGATACAGTAATTCCCAGAGAAGATGGAGCCTGGTATACTCAGGTGGAAAGTCGCACATATTACATGGCAAAGGTAATCCGTCCTAAAGCTGGGGTGTGACTTTCAAACAATTAAGTTAAGTTGTCCTGGCTTTTTAAAAACTGACATGCCTAAGTTTTACAAAGAAACATACCTTTGGTGGGCGATTCACCCCAGTCCTCCAGTTGTGTTCTATCTGCGACTGTCTCATAAATAATGATTTATAAGGGCTGCGTGCTGAATGCCGCCGTCGCATGCGCGATCCATAAACAGTCTCTTCGTCAATCCCCTCTTCTCTGCACTTCTCTCTCCATAATAAGTTATCTTCTGCCAAAACTCGCCAGTATCTACAAGTCTGAGCAGCCCTCAACAAATCTCTAGCTTCCAAAAATGACAAAACATACAAAGCCAGCTGCAGAAAAAAAAAGTAAACAATGATAATTATCTGATGAGAAACAATGTCTTATGCTGTTGTATATAGTGACCATAATCAACATGTAAATTTTCTATAATTTTTTTTTAATAAATAAAAAAAAAATTAAATAAGACAAACCCTATACATTTTTTTTTAAATTTATAAACTTTCTTAAATATAAAAGTTATACTTTCACAACTGTAAAAAAAAAAACTGACAGAAAGCCAAATTCTATTTTTGAAATAGTAAGTAAATACATACCTCTTTGGGCAAAAGAGAGATGAAGTCCCTTTGGAACTGGGGTTCTATCACTTGCATCATGTGTCGAACTTGTGTTGGATCACATAAATTGATTAACTCATCCACAGCCATCATGCGCTCTGCATTGCCCCAAGCCTTTAAGAATTAAACAAAAAAAATAACACTCACAAAATCTTTTACAAAGTTCAGCCAAAGAGGATATTTAGATTAAAGATAGAGTGATGAAAATTTTTTGTATAATTTCCAAACAGAAAGCATTACACTAACATCATCTTAGAGTTTCATCTCCTGCTAATTTTTTTTTAACCTTATTATAATTGCTAATAAATTTTAGAATTTTATTTTGGGTAAGCTTGTAATCTGTTTAAATATAATGAGTAGGCACTTAATTTTAAAAAGGGTAAGATGCCAGTTTGGATATCAAAATTACCTGAAAAGTTTTCAACCAGTCATCCATTTTAGGAGGTGGATTTTCTTTAGATGGAATTTTTCCACGAGGCATCTGTGCTAACCTCCATCTAGGAACTTTCGCAAGACTTTGACCACAAATATGACAACTATACAACACCCAAAATTTTATTTTTAATTTCAAATCAAGTAGAAAGATAAATTACTAAGTTAATATCAAAAGGTGTTAATACAGTGAAATCAATAAACATAAAGTGTGATAGGAAAAAACGGAGCATAGAATGTTTTAATATATGTTAAAAACTAGATAAATTATATGCAGTTTTAAAAGTCACCATTACCTAACCATTGCCATTCTTAGCTTTTTACCAGGAGACAGATCAGCGTCCTTGTCATCTTCAGTTTCTGACTTACGCTTAAGTGGCTGGTAATTAAGAACAAAAAACAGAGTCAAAATTTTGAGCTGGCAATATGATCGATCACAATATATGTAAACATAAAAATAGGCACCAAAGATGTAAAATAAATTACAATGTAAAAATTATTTTGAAAAAAAAAAAATATACATAAAAATTAAAAAATGCTTTACCGATTTACAGTCCCCCTTTTCACTAGTAGAGCAACAACCTGAGCGTGGTCTGAGGTTAAAACTAAACAAATGTTTCTGATTTCCCTCATCCTCTTCCTCCTCATCTTCATTTTCTGCATCCCCCTGATCTTGGCTATCATCGTTCTCCTCATAGTCACCATCAAAGCTGTCTGGCGCATGGTTCAGCAAACTTTCGTCGTCTTCGTTGCTGGCCTCATTATCAGAAACCCCGGCCAAGGCACCATTGATGTCATTGTACTCATTGTTATTTATATTCTCTGCTTCATCCACTGCACCCGCTGCTGCCGCCGCCGCTGCTATCCTTTCATCCCTTTCATCATCACCATCATTTCCACTGTCCTCTTCATGATGACCTCTACCATTAAGAGCTGGAGCCCTAGCTGTACATCCTCCACTTCGCGTAACAATGAAATTGTTTGAAGAGCTTTCAGCAGGGGGAGTTTCAGAAGAACAGCCTTGGCCTAAGCGTAGTGCTGCACTCTGGGATCGAGTAAAATGACTTGGTGGGGGTGATGCATGGCTGTTACATTCAAGACCACTGCCAGAAGCTTCAGAAATACACAAGTCTAAAGACTCATTTAAATGTCCATGCTTTCTGGTTATTCTTTTTTGGCTGAAAATTTATTACACAGTTTTAGTTATTTAAGCTAATCTTAAAGAAAATGAAAAAAAAAAAAAGTTGGGGAACTACATATTTATGCAAACAGATATCTTACATCTTAGTCTGGCCATTTCTTTTCTTAGCTGGAGATGGTCTCCGGCAAATAATGCGTCCTTTATTATGCTCAATGATGGCGGTGCTTATGCCAGGAACAAGAGACAATTCTACCACACTGTGGAATCCACCACTTTCCTGTGACATATTTTATATGAAATAAACATTACAATGAAATAAAAGAATTAATAAGAAATTCTTTAAATACTAAAATAGCTAGCCTATAATAGTGAGCAAAAGATAGCAAAACAAAAGTAACTGACTTTTCTGTGTTTAACAATAGCTTCAGCTCTGTGATGTCCAACGCAAGCTAAGTTTTCTAATTCACTGACTGATGCTGTATTGATGTCAATTTTCTTTCCAGCCATCAAAAACTGATGTCCATTGGCATTTGTTTCAATCTGAATGAAATATAATTGAGCCAGGTTAAAGCAAGTTTTAGTTTACATTTTGATTTAAAATTTAATTGATTTTGCTGAATCTGATAAAAAAATATCCTTAATATACACAAGATCTTTCATTTAAAAAAGGCATAACATCAATTGCAGTCAGTTAAGTATTTGGATTTTGGCACTGCTTGTTGTAGTGGTAGTTCAGACTTAAATTAAACCTATCAGAAAGAGGAGCACCTGTTATTACAGCAAAGTCCATAGTAAACCACTTACTTTGTTTCATATAGGGCTAATTACAAATTATTCTATGAATGATAACGAGAATAGTCAGCCAAGGGATTTGTGTCAGTACATTGCAGAATATTTATTTTCTTTTAGTCAGTACTGTTCAGCCATTTTCGTTCTCTACCAGACTTCCTCTGCCTTTGATGTTACGGACAAAGCCGACAACGATCGGAAAAAACCGATCCATAGATCTATAAAAAACTGTAACTAGGAAAGGGTGTGTGTTATAATTACACGAGTGTAAAATTTCTAGAGATAGCTCGCTATTTAGATTGACTTCTTGACTAACGATTTTATACTCAATATTGTATGGGCAAATTTTATTTTTCTACACAAATGCCATGAATTTAAAAGGCTTCTAATTTTTAGAAAAAAAGTTATATCATGACTGTTTTGAAGAAACATAAAAAACTTGAAACATACCGAGAGAAAAAAAAACTAGTGCATGTATATTAGGAATTAGGAAGATGGCAGAACAATACAAGTACGTGTCTTTAAATTAGAGAAAAATAACAACTTGAAACTTACTTTTATTTAGTAATTCTCTAACATTTAGTATTTATCTCATTCACCTGCTATTTGTATGTATACAAATATTTAAATGTTACATTGCTTAAATACATTTCATTACAGTCACTGTGAGTCACTGACTACTGACAGTAAATTCTAAAACGCAGTGGCTACGGTTCGGTCCGTATTTTATTTTCGGGTATCAGCCATACTTATTATTGCATTTTTTTTTTGTTTTTGGGCATATTTTTTGTTTTCGGGGCTAGTGTTAGGGTTAGGAATAGGGATAGGGTTAGGAATAGGGTTGGTGCAGTGAGTTATATGTTGTAACTAGTTGCAAGTACCCGGCTTTGCCCCGGGTTTAAAATAAGGTTTTCTGTTTACCTTCTGTTTTCTCCCTACCCCCTCTCTCCCTTCCTCTCTCTCTCCCTCCCTCTCTCTCTCCCTCCCTCCCCCTCTCTCCCTTTCCCTCCCTCCCTTTCTCCCACCCTCCCTCTCTCAAATCTCTCTCCGTCCCTCTCCCTCTCTCCCCTCTCCCCCTCCTTCTCTCCCCCCGTCCATCCTCCTTCCCTCTCTCTCCCTCCCTGCCCCCTCTTTCTCTTTATCTCTTCCTCCCATTTCTCCCATCCTCTCCCCTCTCTCCTTCCCTCCCCTCTCTCTCCCTCCCTAACCCCTCTCTCTCCCTCCTTTCTCCCTCCCTCCCCTTTCCACCTCTCTCTCTCCCCCCTTCCTCCCTCCCCTCATTCCCTCTCCCTCCCTGCCCCCTCACTTTTATCTCTCTCCCTCCCTCCCTCTCTCTCCCTCCCTACTCCCTCCCTCTCTCCCTCCCTTCCTTTCTCTCTCCCTCTCCCCCTACTCCCTCTCCCATCTCCCTCCCTCTCTCCCCCTCCTTTTCTCCTCCCTGCCCCCCCCTCTCTCTCTCTCAATCTATATATATATATATACTTATTATTATGGTTTCACACTTCTTCTAAAATCCTTTTTCATTCCTTTACCTTCCTCAAACTGTACACATCAGAGAGCATGAAAAAACATCAACAATTCTTTGCATCACAAAGGCACAATAAGCACCAGCGCGCAAGTTCTATTCAATCATAGGGAAATGATGTCACAGAGGAATTTTATTTATGGCGCCGTCAAGATTAATATAGTAAAATACTAAAATAAAAAAAAATTAATTACAATTAAACTACCCATCGATATGAAACGAAACCTGTCCTATAACCTTCCCCATGTAATTATGTGTATGTGTAACAAATTTCACGTTATTTGTTTGTCTTGATCTTGAGTTATAAGGGAACAGACAGACAGACAAACAGACAGACAACAAATGCGTCTTATAAGTATAGAGATATAGCTCAGTGCAGCGACTCGGCCGCTATATTTAGATATCTATAGCTGGACCCTAACCCTAACCGTAGCCCCGAAAACAAAAAAAATATGCAATAATAAGTATGGCTGGTACCCGAAAAAAAAAATACGGGTTCGGTCGGACTGAACCATAGTCACTGCGATTCTAAAACATAGCCGAGGATATTATTACATTATACTACATACCACATAGACCTAGACCTAGTAACTTTGTCAGGACCACAGAATATAATTTACATAGAATGCGTATCGTCAATTTTAATAAATTTTTTCGAAAGCTGCCATATTTGATTAATAATGGTGGCTATAGACGATAGTAGTATAGAGTATAGTTTTTCAATTAAATGTTAGCACAATAATATTTCTGTTAACTGTATAAAAATGATAAGTCATAAGTAGCATTCTTTATTAGTAATTAGAACTGTAAGGAAAAATATTTAATACACATTCAACACACATATAAAACTAATCTCTCTGTAAACTACATCGAAGTGGCTATTCGGACCCGGGTCCCAATAAAGTTCGATCGCTATTCGGACCCGAAAATCTATTTATAGATTCTTAGTAATCGAAAAACCTAAAAAAACCTACAGTCTTAGTAATCGAAAAACCATGTCACTTCTTCATTAGTATCTTGATCCCGATGACCCAACGTGTTTGATATGTACGCGCCATTGACATCTTTTGCAAAGAAAACAATGTCTTATTTACTAAAAGGTCATCTGACATAGCAAAGGGTCATTATATATCCTGAAATTATGTACTAAGAATATTTATTTTAATTGAATAAAGTTTTACTGCAACTAATGAACAAAGTTTTTGAATTTATTTTCATCATAACTGTTAACTTGCTGAATTGGAAAAAAAATGTTATTTAACATTTTATAAGGTGCTATCAATTTTACAGCTTCGCTCTTTAAGATAGTACCCTAAATAAAGGGGAAGTATCATTATACCCAAAGAGTTCATGAACTAGAAAATAAATATACTTTTTGTCACCCACACAATGGCCCCTGTGAATTTCAAATCCCTACTGTTGGCCATTTTGGAGTTCTTGTGACAACTCACACATAAACTTTCAGTTTAATAGTACAGATGTGACAAAAGTGTAAGATTTATGTAACCTTCATAAACATACACCATTATAAAGAGCATAAAATGAGATTTGCATTGATGCGTAAACTTAACAATCCTTTATAAGCTCTGTTTTGTATTAAAAAATTACAGATCATTCTTTTTTTTTTTTAATCCAGATAAATACATTGGTAATCTCTACAGATACCATTTAATAACAAAGACAACTTTAACATTTTAAATACATTCATTATTGACATAGAGACTAAAAAATATTCTGTTGTACTTAAAGAGAAGTAGATGAAATCGCTATACTATTATTAATTAGAATAATTTTAGTCATGGGGGGCAGCGAACAAAATTTAATTAATTGCCAAATTTGAAAAAAAAAGCCTCTGTATCTCAACATAAAGACAAAAAGTTTTAACAATCTGTATTGATTTATATCTCATGTGTATTATTTGATTTATTTATTTTATTAATTTATTTGTAAGAATGGTTATAGAAGTTTCTTTTTAATACATCAATAAATGACAAGTATATAATACTATTACGATGTTGGTCATATATACTATGGAAACTCATTTTTCACAAGCTAAGTTTTTAATGAAAATAATAAATATTTTGTTCATTATTGTACTACAGAAAATAAATCAAAATAAAAAAATATGCACATAATGAATTCCCAAAATGTTTTCAAGAAACCTGGTCAAAAATTTTCGTGACAAAACAATGTCGTAAAATGGAAATCTCACGGAAATTAATCTTATCATGTTATCAATTTGGTTACTAATTTTTAAAGAGTGTTTTGTGTTTTTAACTTAACAATTAAATAATACAATACCAACAATTATTATAAAATAAAAACAATAATAAAGTTTATATGCTAAATATAATATAGCTAAGTGCATATTAGCCACGGGTCCGAATAACAATCGGACTTTATTGGGACCCGGGTCCGAATAGCGGCAGCCTCTATTGGGACCCGGGTCCGAATAGCCACAGCCAAACTATATACAATGCTCTATAAAATAAATTTGAAGAAAACGAATTAAAATTTGAATAAACAGTGAATTTTTAAATGTTATTGAAAAAATTTGGGCTTAGGACTAGGGTCAAGCCAATGGTGAGGACCAATAACATCTAATAATATATAAATTTTCTTCTTTATAAATTTAATATAATTTTTCTGCAACCACTTGTATTTCAGTAGTTACCTGTATTTTTAATTTTTTTAATATGTTAACAAGTCCCTTTTTGTTTTGTTTGGGGGGGGGTAGGTGGAGGGTCTACAAATTGTCGATACTTTATAAATGCTTTTTTTTTGTTCTAGCTGGTATGTTATCCCTAACATAATTAGGTATAATGCTGTTATAAATGTTTTTGAGTCTTGGTTATGAACTGGATAGATACTTCTTCGACATGATTGTTGTCATACTGGCTTATAGCCATGGAACAAACAGGGGACACAAATGACATTATTACGATCAAAATTTTATTTAGTTATGAACAAATTTACTTTTTGTTATAAGCGATTCATTTATTTATTATCATTAAAATTTTATTTCAGAATAGCACAGCCAAAGGAATATTATAACAAATTTTTGGTAAATTATTTAACATTTTTATTACAGGTTTAAAAATGTCACATTTTTATTAGTTACAAACTAACATTAAATATGCAGTCTTAAAATTAATTGTTATTATTAAATTTAAAAAAAATTGTTTTCCTTAACTTTTTAGGAAAAGGATGTTAGGCCTGACAATCGAGAACTTGGAGAATTTCGCCCAACAGCATTAAATATAGGTAAGTGGTTTATCAGACCAAACATAAAATTAAAAAAATATTTGCTTAAGTTCCGTTTGCCCATGTTCTGTTGCACCAATAATTAATTTTTTTTGCAAAAGAATGTAAAACTCATTATCTTTAATAATTTTAATGTTATTTATTCAAATTTTGTTTCAAATTAATATAGTTTCATTTCAACATGTATCTATTTAAAATTTAAAAAATATTGAATATTTGCAAAAGGCTTGGGCAGAATTAAATTTTCAGGCTCAGGTGAATTTTAATGATAAAAATCTTTTTGTGGTTAAGTAATGTAGGATCAAGTGGGAAATACTAAATAGTAAAGGATGTAAATTTAGCTGAAATGAATATTCTGATCCATGAATGCACATAATGGTAAAATTAATTTAGTTAAACTATATTAACATTTTTTCCGTATTTTAAACCCTGGTTCATTATATATTAAAATGTTCATAACAAGGTTTATTTTTAAGTTATCTTTGGACTTCTGCAGCACCTTTTCAAATTATAGGCTAGAACAAGTATAATTACAAAAAAAACCCCCAAATATATGCATAAACTAGTGAGGGGAAAAAACCTTTAGAACAGACAGCTAATTGTATATTTCATTCTATTCAGGTTGTATCACAACTGCTGAAGGCTCTTCGCTGGTCAAACTTGGAAACACTTCTGTTATTTGTGGAATTAAAGCTGTAAGTTGAATTTTCCTTTTATTGCGTGTGCTAGTTACTACTAGAATATTATCTCTTGACAAATATTTTTTTTTGGTAAGATTTTTAAAAAAATTATTAATACATGTACATGTATATACTTTTTATCTTTAGGAAATAGCTGACCCTAATGGGAGTGAAAAGAAAGGGTATTTAGGTAATGTTATTTTTACATTCTTAATTTTTTTATCCCACTAATTTAAAAAAGAAAAAAAAATAACAATGTTAAAAATTTGGCAGCTAAAAATAGGTACCTGACATTAGTAAGGGAAGTAAAGGCTGCTAATTTTGAGCTAGTTGTCTGCCTATGTCTTCATGGTGCCTCCATAGCCATTTCAAAAAAATGTCCCGTTTAATGGTTTATTAGATCTAAGAAATAAACATCTCATACTTACAAGGACTACCATTAATGAACTAATACATGTATGTATATTTGCTATCAACGTGTGAATATTTTGTTAATGAATACATTTACATTTTTTTTTTTAGTTCCAAATGTTGAGCTATCTCCCCTTTGCTCAACAAATTTTAAGCCTGGACCACCATGTGAATTAGCTCAAGTTTTAAGTCAAAATATGGCAGATTTTTTATCAGAGTAAGTCATAAATGTGTTTTAATTGAATATAAAATAAAAAAAAATTATCTAATAAAATATGAGTTAGTTTTTGTTAACAATTAATTTCCTGCTTGCCCCGTGACCGCCTCATCTTTTTTTCCTGAACAGCCAGATTTCAATGGTTTTAATGGAATTTTTTGTAAAATAAATACTGATTTAGATCATGAAAATGCTACTAATCTAAATTTAACCAGCTACTTTTAAGAGAATTTTCGAACTCCCGTTTAAAGAATTAAATTTTCTATGTTTAAGAAAACACATACCGTAACTATTACATTTGGTAAAGATATTTGTATATTAGAAAATTAACATTGTAATTACTGTTGATTCATTTTATAATATGAAGAATTGAAATCATTTAAATTTATGAATACAGAAACCTGTTGTAAATTTATCGGTTTCTGTAATGGCAGTTTGTTTAATGTTCTTAGTGTGGAAAGCTGCACATAAACAAACTAAACTGAGTGTTTTTATTTACAGTTCAAGGTGCATCAAACTTGAAGATTTGTGTATATTTCCTGGGAAGGTATGTCTTGAATTTGATGCATTTATAGCTTTGAACTTAATTACCATAAGTGTTTGTGTACACAATTTTGTTTTCTGAAATGTTTCAGTTTGTCTGGTGCCTGTACATTGATCTGGTGTGCTTAGATTACGATGGTAATGTTATGGATGCCTGCACTTTGGCTCTCTTGGCGGCTCTTAAAAACAGTATGTTTGAATTTTTTTTTATGGTTTAAAGGGTAATTCAAAGAATATAGTAGGCTTTAACATGTATATGACATGGTAGTGAGCCATTGACACACAAGTTCTGCCAATATTGCATTTTGAAAATCTTGATTTCAACAAAACTTATGTGACCATGGACTAAGTTGATCCTTATTTAAACATTCAATTGTAATATTCTGATAAATACAGAAGATAACAATGGGATCGATTGAATTGGGTTCTTGAAAAAAAAATGTACACTGACCAAAGTGACCATACAGATATTCTGTCAGTGCTATTACCATCACAAGGATTCTCTCCAATTGCAACCCCTATGATAAATACATATATACTGTCAGACCCAATGTATGACTGTTTTGTTAATAAACTAAGCGCCCGCCAGTCCCAAATTCCAGCACCTTAAGACCTTGTGGATGCAATGATGTTCTGATGGGAAAATTGCACAGCGGTTGGAAATTCTGGTGCAGAGCAGCTTTTTTTTTGGCAAACAAAAGAAAAAGATCTTTTCACATTCATTTAAATATTCTTTATTATTGCTTACCATTTAAAAAAAATAAATTAACCAACAGCTTTTATTCTAATTTAATTGCAGTAATCTAAATTTTTTACATGATGATACAGCTGCCCCTTTAAGCACTGTCTTTTGTTGGAACATAACCCCGCGTTAAGCAGGATATGACTGTACAATTATTATTAATTTTTTTTTTCCAGCTTTGTTACCTTTGGTGACAGTAGATGAAGAAACTGGAGACCTGAAGACTGACACATCCATTCACCAGGTGCTGCCTGTCACTTCTTGTCCTGTGTCAACTAGTTTTATCATTTTTGACAAGTAAGTGTTGATCATCTATTCTCTTAAGTTTATTTTTTCTTTACTTTGTGAGAATTCATTTCATTAAATAAATGTTAATATCATATTTCTTTTCAATATTTCAGTCAAATATTGTTGGTTGATCCAACACGAGAGGAGGAGGAATTTTCCACAGGGGCCATAACAATAATAACTGAAGGCAAAAACTTGTGCAGCATTTATAAGCCAGGTATTCTCCCTTTAATTGATCCCTTTTTTTAATAAATATAAACAATACAATGATATACCATACTTTATAGTCTGTTAAATACGAATTATTGATTATATGACACTTTCATTTATCTTGTATAAAATTATTCATAGGAGGAACCCCACTAACTGACACTCAGATCGACACATGTATAGAGCGAGCTTTTGAAAGAGGACAAGAAGCTGAGAGTCTGATCAACAGAACAATAATGTCCATTGAAAGTTGACATGTATATATGTTTTAAGAGTATGCTGGAAATAAAGTAATGTGTATAATTCTCTGAATTAATTTGATTTTCTGTTCATTTATTAAGAAGAAGCAAAAATTAAAAATGACAAAATCATGTATAATGAACAAAAAGTTTAATATTGACATAGTGCAATCAACAAAACACTCAAGACGCATGGTTTTGACAGTACATTTTCCCACAAAATATTAAACTCATGTATCAATAGTTAGCTAAATACTTTTATAAACATATCTATGAAGGCTGTGATGGACTTAATTCGTGTGCAAAAAAAATTTTTAATTTGATAAAAGCTGTAAAAGCCTGTTATGTTTGATAGATGGATGAGATCCTTTTGTTAAAAACCTTTACTAGACTAATTGACTACAGAACCTTTTATCATGAGTAAAAAGTAAGATTAATTAATTCAAAAAATATCATTTTA
This sequence comes from Bulinus truncatus, assembly GCA_021962125.1. Lineage (NCBI taxonomy): Eukaryota > Metazoa > Mollusca > Gastropoda > Planorbidae > Bulinus > Bulinus truncatus. Next base: position 5,380,924 of record JAGDYQ010000048.1, on the reverse strand, counting down.
ACTATTCACTACTGGTACAAAAAAAATTCCTTTCAAAATAAATTAAGCAAAAAAAAAAAAAGATTTGTTTTTAAATGAATGGAAGCCGAGTTAAAATTAAATATAATTGTTTATAGGATACATGGAGATATTTGGGGGAGGAAAAAACAGAGCAATCAACACAATGTGTAGTGTTAACAAGTAAGACTTGATGGTCAGCACCTCACATCTTGTCCAAAGGTTTGATTCCAAGAATGTAGAAAGTGGAAGCAATGACTTGAGCAGTGGCCTCACACAGTAACAGCCTGCTCATGTTGATTTTTACAATGTTACCTGGAAGAAGAAACAGGGCAGAGTCAAAGTTTATACTGAAAAAAAAATTCTTGCTAAACCTAAAATATTTTGTCAAGATTTAAAAAAAACAAAAAAAAAAACTTCAAGGTTTTATCAGTGGTGTCAACTAAGTCTTAAATGTGATAATTTAACAGAATGCTTCTCTTTTGACAGAATTAGCTCAGAGGATTTACCTTAACTTTATTGTGCCATGATGGAAAAAAATGAATTGTTTTAGGCCACACTTAACAATAGAAATAAGAAAACAAAGACATAAAATCTACATGCAATCTGTTAAAATTCTCTGGAGGATGAGCTGCATGTCTAATTATTACCAAGCAGCAAACTGCGCCACCATTAGGTCTGACACCGCTAGTCTATTCAATGTATTCAAATGCTGCCCCACCATTATGTCTGACACCGCTAGTCTATTCAATGTATTCAAATGCTGCCCCACCATTAGGTCTGACACCGCTAGTCTATTCAATGTATTCAAATGCTGCCCCACCATTAGGTCTGACACCGCTAGTCTATTCAATGTATTCAAATGCTGCCCCACCATTAAGTCTGACACCGCTAGTCTATTCAATGTATTCAAATGCTGCCCCACCATTAGGTCTGACACCGCTAGTCCATTCAATGTATTCTCATGATGACTCACCTGTAGCTTTGTCCTTCTCAATGCAGTAACACTTGTCGTAGAACTCTGTGAACGTGGTGGTTAGCTCATACAAATACTCACACAGGGTGTGCAGCAGCAGGTCCTGCATCACCTTGCTTATCACCTCGGGGAAACGTAGGATGCACTTGGCCAGCTTCCACTCGGCAGGGTGGTCCAGCTGCACTACGGTGGACTTGGCGGCCTCCTTCAGGGCGTCTGGACTGACATTGGCACTACGGGCGATGGACCTGGTGCAGACACACAAACAGATCAGACTGAATAATAAAACTTTATCTTTTATTCAGCAGCAGTATGGGCCCCCCAACTTAATTTAATGCATTGAGTTATTCAAATTTATAAGCGTAATGGGGGGGGGGCCCATGCTCATCGGCAGTATAGATTTAATTCTTTCACGAGTTATTGTTGAGGCACTCGCAAATTATGAGGGGAATACACTTTCAGCCACTTTTTGTGTAACATTAGTCTTATAAACATTTTTTTAATTGAAAGGTTCACTGAAATAATAACTTCGCATTGCAGATTAGTATTGCGAGGTTATTTTTTGTCATTAATTTTAATTGAATCTATAATTTCACTAGGTAAATGTTTTGATGTTGTAGGTAGACAGTTCTTCAGTTACATTCTATTTTTATTATTGCAGTATACTGAGAGGTAAAGTGTTGGGAATTAAATTGAATTTTTTTCTTACATTTCTCCAATTAGATTATTTTCATCACTTTTTTAAAAATATTTTTTTATTCTGATTTTAAAAACAAACAAAACTGATGGTGCAGCTGATGAAGCGAAAATAAAAATTTGATACTTAGGACAATAAAATGGCTGAGTGATAGTACACATATAAATAAATAAATAAACTACCTGATTCTGGTGTTGGCATACAGCAGGTAGGCAGCAGTGTTGCCTCGGTCATCCAACATCTAAATGGAAGGAAAGAACACATTTTTAGTTACCTCTACATAGGTCTGTCTGTCAACATTAAGTTGTTGTTTTGTCTCTAATTATCTGCTTTATTATCAAAGTAATTTAACAGTTATATGTATCATGTCAAGTCATTGTTGTTACTTTATCAAAGGAGAAGATGTAGTCGTTGGTCCTGTTGTGGGACAAGTCAGCATACTTGATGCAGCCATAGGCCACAGACGACTTGACCTGGTCCAGTTCTTCTGGACTCAGCTCCTATAAGAGAAGAAAAAATTTCAGGTGTTATCAAACGGTTTTAAGCTCTTCATTACCTGCTCCCTTCATTCATGCTGCAGGCGTCATTATTTAACTATCTCAGTCTTACATGCTAACCTCTTAATTTTACAATATTTAATGATCTGATGCAGCGGTGCTCAGAGTGGGGTTTGGGCCGAGAGCTTGATTAGGGGTGGGTTGTTGTACAAAGTTATTAATTACTTTTTCGATAAAATATAAGCCTTTTTTTTTGTTTCTTTTCTTCTGCCGAACAGGTTTATCGGTGGGTCGCAAATAGTCGCAATAGGCAAAAATCTGCCCCCCCCCCCCCCCCCCCCCCCCCCCCTCCCCCCCCCCCCCCCCCCATTCCTCCTTCCCCTTTATTTTTTGTGCAGAGGAAGGGGCAAGGGCACCCCGGAGGGGCCCGTTTGTTCTCCCCACCACACCACTTGGTAGAAAATGAAATAAACTCCTTATTTTTTTTTTAAATATTTTTTATTGGGTTGGAGAGATTGTTTGAGAACCACTGAACTGGCGAATGGGGAAACACAAGTCATACACAGAATCAACTGAGTCTCACCTTATCCCTGGCTGTTTCCTTCAGTCTGGTCTCCACTCTCTTGAGCCCTTCATTCAACAGTTCCCTCAGCCTGACTGTATCACCTGAACGAGACTTGAACTTTTTCCTGGAACAGACGCAAACATTGAATTAATTACAACAGCAAGCAGTTTTAGGTTCAAAGGCAGGCAGGCAGGCAGGCACGCACGCACGCACACACACACACACACGATGAGATTAATATTCTATATAGTTCTATAACACATTGTACTGAAAGTGACCAAGTTGTTGTATCAGTTGATCAATAGTTCTATAACACATTGTACTGAAAGTGACCAAGTTGTTGTATCAGTGATCAATAGTTCTATAACACATTGTACTGAAAGTGACCAAGTTGTTGTATCAGTGATCAATAGTTCTATAACACATTGTACTGAAAGTGACCAAGTTGTTGTATCAGTGATCAATAGTTCTATAACACATTGTACTGAAAGTGACCAAGTTGTTGTATCAGTTGATCAATAGTTCTATAACACATTGTACTGAAAGTGACCAAGTTGTTGTATCAGTGATCAATAGTTCTATAACACATTGTGCTGAAAGTGACCAAGTTGTTGTATCAGTGATCAATAGTTCTATAACACATTGTACTGAAAGTGACCAAGTTGTTGTATCAGTTGATCAATAGTTCTATAACACATTGTACTGAAAGTGACCAAGTTGTAGTATCAGTGATCAATGAGTCGTGGTAAAAACAGAGTTTCACTAATGACAAAGTAAATCCTGGACACATGTCAAAATGAAATAAACATCTATCTACCATGTACATTGCACACAATTCCCAGGGTCGAAGGTGGCGGAGTGTTACATTTTTCTTTGATGGGCTAATATAAAGATCGAGCCACCAGGTGATGGATGAGTGACAGTCTGGCCATCATACGGGGGAAGAGGGGAGTTCTAGAATGAGTGACAGTTTGGCCACCATACATGGGGAAGTTCTAGTATGAGTGACAGTTTGGCCACCATACATGGGGAAGTTCTAGTATGAGTGACAGTTTGGCCACCATACATGGGAAAAATCTAGTATGAGTGACAGTTTGGCCATGATACATGGGGAAGTTCTAGTATGAGTGACAGTTTGACCAGCATACATGGGGAAGTTTTAGTATGAATGACAGTTTAGCCACCATACATGGGGAAGTTCTAGTATGAGTGACAGTTTGGCCACCATACATGGGGAAAATCTAGTATGAGTGACAGTTTGGCCATGATACATGGGGAAGTTCTAGTATTAATAGAGAGCTGACACGGGGTATTCCCTGTGGACCCATGGCCAAACTGTGATTTATTTCAGCTATTTTCAGACTGGCGATGTTCTTCCTTATTTATCGGTATGACGAATGCAGTTGATTGTAAAAATACATCCACAGACAAACCATGGATGTCTTACATAAGAAAACATACAATGTGAGTTTTATGAAGATACAATGAAACTGAAGTCCAATCAAATGCATTTATTTAACAAACCACGTTTTCAATCAAGTCATTAAAATTTTAAAATAGGAAAACAACCACCATGGGAGAACAAATATTTGGTGGATGTCGCAAAAATAAACCAAACACTGTGCATGAATCAAAGTAATCAAGCCAATAATATAACACGTACAAATGGACGCAAGAGTACTAGAAATATAGAGCCAGGGGTCAAGTTGGTGAGTAGTGCTTACTGTCCAATATATTTAGCGAGCATTGAATCACGACAAAAGGCCTGGGAGCCAAGAATAGATAACCCCGTCGCGTTATTTCCCCCACTTCAATATTCCCCCCCCCCCCCCAGTAATTCAACCCCCCCCCTTTCCCCACAACCTGCAAGCTTCTGGTCACATGACAGATTGCCGTGCACACAAAATCCGCCGACCCTGAAGAGTTCGTCTCTTTATAAAAATATCATATTACGAAGGTCACAATAATAATAGGAATTGTTTGGTTTTTATTTTCTTCTTTTGTTGTTCTCATGTTTTCTGAATGAGTAAAAAGTGGCACGCCGCGCTCCTGGGATAAACTAATTACCGAGAGGACAGAATGAGCATCAAGAGGAGAGAATCAAGTTTGGCCAAGTTATATGGTTGAGCAGACAAGTGGCCCGTTTTTTTTTTTTGGGAGTTGACGTAGCACTTCCCACATCTATGAGATTTTATTCTTTGCTTTTATTACGAACAGTCAGGGGCGGATTTTTTTGAGGACGGGCACAACGAGCAAGCGCGCTGGGTCCCCGAAATTTCGGGGGGCCCCCACAGAGCCCAAGCTTAAACCATCTGATGCGTCTCTCTTTTTTCTAAAGGGCCCGATATTTTCTTCTGCGCCCGGGGCCTCAACTGAAATAAATCTGCGACCTCCAACCTACAAACAGTTGAACATTTCTTTGTATGTTTCAGGCTTTGAGTTGCTCCCTACAAATACCATGGGCCACTGATACACGTATATACAATTAGAAAGTGCGTGTACAATAACTCGTAAAAGAATGAAATCTGTATGATCGAATAGCATGGACCACCTTATACTGATATCTTTGAATAACTCAATATGTTAAATAACCAGCTTACAGCAGGAAATAAAATTCCTGCCGATACAACATTTACAAATTTAGATTTTATTAAATTTGTTGAGTTAAGTACGGAGTTAGGTTTTATTACATTTGTCGAGTTATGTAAGAAATTAGGTTTTTATTACGTTTGTTGAATTATGTTAGCAATTCGTTTGTAACAAAAATTTTTGCAAAGGTTCATTGGTCTGGAAACCGTGAAGTGATTGATGCCGATATATTTGTTATTGTCGAAGATCTGGGAAACTCTGTCAGCTGATTTAAAATAAATAAATATTTATGGTCTGTACTATTACAGGCAGGCAATACAGTAACGCAACAAAACTGACCCCCCCCCCCTTTACCCAGCGGTGTAGTCTACATATCTGTAGTGAGTGGTGTAGACTGTGATTAGAGACAATAGTATCATTTAGTGTAATGTGAATGTATATACACATTCTATCATTTAGCACTTTTAAAGTGGTCATAAGTATCTATAGGGTGGCAGGTAGACAACAGCTACTTCACTGCCCTAACCCCCCACAGAGGTGGACATTTAAAACTTATGTCAGAAACTTAGAACAACAAAAACAACAACAACCAAAGAACGTGGCTTATGTTGAAGTAAAGACGTTCTATTTTGAAATGAACTCAATGGGAACTATTCCTAGATGGGGACTATTCTTAGATGGGAACTATTCCTAGATGGGGACTACTCTTAGATGGGAACTATTCCTAAATGGGAACGATTCCTAGATGGGAACAACAACATTAAACTGGAATGAGTGGTGCGCAATATAGTTTTAAGAACCTAGATACCATTTAAGTCTAAGTGAAATGTAAATGATCATGCTAAAGTCCAAGTATAATGTAAACAGGGACGAATTATTTCAAACAAACATCATGGACAGGCCTGGGTAGACTTCATCGATCTAATAAACGCCCCCCCCCACCTTCCCCCGTAGGGCCAACCAGTTTTGTGTGTGTGTGACTTGTTTGACAGGTTTTATTTTATATGGTGGGGGGGAAATAGTCGCAATATGGTTTAAATCACTGTGTTGTCAGTAGCAACCACCGACTCCCCCCCCCGCTCCCCCCATTCTCTCTCCCCTCCACACATTGTTCATTCAGCTGTACATTTATTGTTGCACATGACAGGAGACAAGGGCAGGAAACTCGTGTCAAGGGGCACGCTATTCGTTTAACTCCATCAACAGCATATAGGCCTGTAGATAGAACTTGAAATGAGTACACATCCTTATTAGTTTAACACAATACTTCTACTGGGTTGGAGAGATATGTCTCACACGAAAAAAAAAAGCGAATAAAGATTAAAAACAAATTAAAGTCTTTCAAATCGACCAATTGATCAGGCCAATCATCAGGTACAACTGTATATGTTGTTCATACAACACGGTGATCTTGATTTTAAGTTTACAATAAGTTTAAGTTCAGTAATAGATAGACACACCCTACATTCGTAGCTTTCATCAAGCTTTAGAATATATTAACATGTACGTGTCCCCGTAGATAGCCTCGCCAACCTAATGAAATAACATTGGGAAGAAATCGCACCGACTTTCCGTTCAACTATCTACTGCCGCCAGTTTCTGTAGAGCATCGCACAGATTAGAAGAACATTGTTTGTTTATCATCTTTCATTATCGCAGTTTAGAAAAATGTCCAGTGGAACAAAAGACACGAAACTAGAAATAGTTCTGTAAAAACAAAAGGAAACAAGCCTGTAATATCGTCATTGTTTTTGTAGCTTTGTGAATTTGTTTACCGTGACATTACAGTGACACAAAATGTACAATCCGTAATGACTCAAACTGCAGTGACTTCACATGACATGAAACTAAACAAAACTTTAAACTTGAGCCCCCCCCACCCCCTCGTCCTGAAATACGAAGTTTCTAGAACGGTATAATCGCAGTGACAAACAATCAGGAATGGACTGCTCAATTATTGGAACATTGCTTGGCAAGAAAATGACTGGCGCTTTTATAACAATAGTCCAGTCCTTCTAGGTCAGTGGTTATCAAAAACGAGGGTTCGCTAGTTATCAAAACGAGGGTTCGCTAGTTTTCAAAACGAGGGTTCGCTAGTTATCAAACGAGGGTTCGCTAGTTATCAAAACAAGGGTTCGCTGGTTATCAAAACGAGGGTTCGCTGGTTATCAAAACGAGGGTTCGCTGGTTATCAAAACGAGGGTTCGCTGGTTATCAAAACGAGGGTTCGCTGGTTATCAAAACGAGGGTTCGCTGGTAATCAAAACGAAGATTCGCTGGTAATCATAACGGGGTGCACTGGATTCTGTGGGACTACGAAACGGTTTTATGAAGAATGTGAAAACAAAAAACAACCATCAAGTGTATATTTTGTGTTGTAAGTATATTGTAGATCATTTAATAAAGGGGTCAGTTACCCGCCTTAAGAGACAGGTACTCGAGAAATGGTAAATAAATACAAATACTTGAGAACCAGAGATCAAAGATTTTAAGTCTGGCGACATTGTTGTGCCGGATAACGCTTACAGGGGACATTACTGTTTGAAGACCAACACTGGACTTTTTGACCATAATTATAATTACACAACTTACTTTCCCCGGTGGTTTTAGATTTATTTTCGTCTTTTTAAAAACAGACACAAAAATAAATGCTAAAATGGACTTATATGAGTAAATTTTACTATACTAAAACAGTTTTGTGAACAATGACTATTTTTTATACGTTTTGTTTTATTTTTGGAATAAAATGAACAATATCCTGCACAACAAGTTTGCGATTTCGTTTTTCTTTGTGAACAATAAAAGAGTTCATTAAAACGCTTAGTCTTCTAAGTTACGCTAGCTAGGTATCTATTAGGACCGCCTTTTAGTATCAGCCTTGACGGGAGATGTATACTGGAGGCCATATGGCTTCAGTCTGGTTCGCCAATACATAAGATCGTCTCAGGTGTAAACTGTCCAAACGTGTCTCACTCTCTCCAGACTCAGAGCTATTGGCATGAATGGGCGGTGGTAAACCTTTCCCCCCATTCTCTGGGTGTCTTAAACCAGTGGTCCCCCAACCCCCCGGGGCCGCGGACCGGTGCCGGTCAGTGTTATCAAACGGAACAGGGCCTCCCGCAAAACGTTACATTGTTTCCTTTTTATTTACCGGGGTGTATTTCTCCGGGACTTTCCATGTCCGCGAGGGTTAACCGAGAGCCGAGCGGATGTGAACGGCATTGGCATTGTGAATCAAAACAATAACAAGCAATTTAAGTCTTTTCCGTTTCGGACAAAGGACATTTTAGAGCATTTTCGTGTACGCGTGGCTACGGCTACGCCGGACGAAATCCGTATTTTTTTTTCGGGGTTACAGCCATAGATTTTGCTCCACGCGTATATGTTTTGATAAATAGAGAGGGAAGTAATCAAGTTGAATAACTGTTACAAAAATAAATAATGATTACGCCCCTTTGATTAGCTTTTATTATTTATATTTAAAATAAAAGCAAAAACGGTACTTAAAACGCCCCCTTTTTCGGCCCTCAGAGGTCAGATCGCGAAATGGACTTTTAATGTACACTTGGCAGGCCAAGACCTACATAATGATATATACATCATGGGTCTAGGACTTATGGTTGCTTAGATATATGGCGCTCCTTTGTTAATATAGCTTATATAGTAAAAAACGGTACTTAATACGCCCCCTTTTTCGGCCCTCAGAGGTAAGATCGCGAAATGGACCAAAGTGTTTTCTTGGCAGGCCAAGACCTACAAAATGATATATACATCATGGGTCTAGGACTTATGGTTGTTGAGATCTAGGGTGATGACGGACAGACAGACAGACAAAACGGGGACAATAGAGCATTTTTTTTTCGAAAATGCTCTAAAAATATAAATAATCAACGTGCTCCCCAACCCCCATTCACCCCGCCCCCGGGCCGCGATGAAATCATCAAACGTCGACCGGTCCGCGGCGAGAAAAAGGTTGGGGGACCTCTGAAAAACAAATGATACATTGCCGAGAATTGTGTGTGTGAGTGAATGTAGTGGTATTGTATTATGTGTGTGAGTGTGAGTGAATGCAGTGGTATTGTGTGTGTATGAGTGAATGTAGTGGTATTGTATTATGTGTGTGAGTGTGAGTGAATGCAGTGGTATTGTATTATGTGTGTGTGTGAATGTAGTGGTATTGTGTGTGTGTCTGTGAATGTGAAGTGGGCATGAGGGAATTCTAAGACTGGATGCTATCAGATCATATTGTCTACCAAATAAATATACAATGGACAAGAGTTACAGAGATGACGCTGAATATTTAGAATATCATATAATTTTTTACAAGTGGCCGGGAAGATGGCTGTAAAGTTAGAGGCTGAACTTTTGAGCAAACAAAAAAAAAAAAGATTTTCCTAATCAAACATTTATTACATGGTCAACAAGAATTTTTTTTTTATGTGTACCTAGACAGAAACAAAAAAAATCAGAAAAAAAAATTATCTGGAGCGGCTGCTAGCCAGCCCATTTTTACACTCCCCGTAAGAAAATGTCCGGGTAATTTGTTAAATAACTGAGATTTCATTTTCTGGACATTCACAGGAAAAGTCGAACAAAAGAAACAAGAAGTATGTGTATGTGTGTGTGTGTGTGTGTGTGTGTGTGTGTGTGAGAGAGAGAGAGAGAGAGAGAGAGAGAGAGAGAGAGAGAGAGAGAGAGAGAGAGAGAGAGAGAGAGCGAGACGAGTGGATGGGGGTAATTTGAAGAGAGAAAGAGAGAGAAAGAGAGGGAGAGAGAGAGAGAGAGAGAGAGAGAGAGAGAGAGAGAGAGAGAGAGAGAGAGAGATAAACATCTCCGAGACGAAGACAGACACAGGCACACACAAAATGAGAGCTTAAAAACTCCAGAAGGAGAAGTAAAGCGTAAATGTAGAATACTAACGAACACATTAAACAGAAGCACACACAAGAGAGAGAGAGAGAGAGAGAGAGAGAGAGAGAGAGAGAGAGAGAGAGAGAGAGAGAGAGAGAGAGAGAGAGAGAGAGAGAGAGAACAACTACATACAGAGGATGGAAGGGGAAATAAACAAGGAAATAGAGACCGAGGGGGGTAGAGGAGGAGGGGGTGGGGGCACAAAAGTGTCCCGCCCGTAAATGACTTTTCAAAAAGCGTAACGTTTCGTTTCAAGAAAAAAAAATAAAAGGTCCAGCGGAAATAAAGTGGTATCGACTGGGGGAAATTCTGGTGATTAGCCGTCACAGTGACCGGCGTGCAGACAGATAGAACACAGCTTTAGGCTTCGAGTGGCCCTGGTCTTAGTCTCTCTCCCAGAGTCAGGACATTAATTAGGCCAAGCGTCCCGTCCGTCCTGCACCCTTCCCAGTGCTTGTGTGTGTGTGTGTGGAGTACTTTTTATGGTTGCTATTATTGATGTGAAAGGGGCTGCAGATTTGAGTTTGAGGCTTTGCGTGGTCAGGATGTCCAGACAAAGTGATGGTCAAGAGATGACTTAAGGACAGCTGGTGAGATTACCGTCTGAAGAGCTTGTTTCTCAGGGACGACACTGGACGCATTTCTCACAATGAGGGGGGTGGGGTACATGGGGAGGGGGGGAGTCGGGTCAGATTCGGTGGCACTTTTATTGTGAGCCCGATCTGCATGATGTAGGTAACGGGTTCAGATTTCAGCAAGTCCCCCCCCCCCCAAACGTCCTCCGTGGTGCCTTCTTATCCGATGCACACATGGCTATGGCGGTGATTCTTTAAAAAAAAAAAAGGAAACTATAAAAAGCCGTCGCACTAGTTAGTTTACATGAAAAAAAGATTTAACTTCTCACCCTTACATTGAGTTTATTTATACAGAAATACAAGGGAGAGAGATATCCGGAATATATGCACAAAACAAAGAAAAATATTTAAATTTTTTGATGTAACAAAAAAAAAGTAGAGTTGAATCCAATAAAAACGTTAAATTATTGCAAGTGTCTCAAGACTGTGCAAAGATGCGTACAGAGTCAAGGAACCATCCTTAATATTCACAACAACACGTTTTTTTTTTTAAAAAATGTAAAAAAAATAAATGATATCACAATTTATTATCTAGATCAGTTGTCCCCCCCATCATTTTTTTCTCGCCGCGGTTGTCCTGTCAATGTTTGATGATTTCACCGCGGCCCGATGACAGGGGGGTGGAGGGGGGGGAAGAAGGTACGTCGGTTATGTATATTTTAGTCTGTTTTTGATTTACAATGCCACTGCCACTCAACTCCCCCCGGTTAAACCTTTCGTACATAGAAAGTCGCGCACAATCGCGAGAGATATACACCACAGTAAATAATAAAATGGAAATAATTTAATGTTTCTTTGGGGGGGGGGGGTGGGGGGGGGTTGCACACCATTTGATCTAGATGTCCTTTTAATTTCCTCAAGAAGATGTCTTCTGAAAAGTTAAACAGATATCTGGGATGTATCCACACTGGCAGCCCTGGTGCGATCACAGAACATTGTCACAGAGACATGTCACAGAGACCTATCACAGAACATTGTCACAGAGACATATCAAAGAACACTGTCACAGAACATTGTCACAGAGACCTATCAAAGAACACTGTCACAGAACATTGTCACAGAGACCTATCAAAGAACACTGTCACAGAGACCTATCACAGAACATTGTCTCCAAATAATGTCCAAAACAACGTCACAGAACACTGTCACAGAGACATATCACAGAATATTGTCACAGAGACCTATCAAGGAACACTGTCACAGAACTTTGTCACAGAGACCTATCACAGAACATTGTCCAAGATTCTGTGCACATCGTGATAACAGCGTGGCCCCCTTACGGGCCGCTCGACCTCAAGTGTTCCTCCCACCCCAACCAAGTAGGTGAGCGACAACGAGGTCTTGATTCTGCGTGTGTGTGTGTGTGTGCGTGCGTGCGCACTTGTCGACTTGAGTAAGTCGACTGAGTGAACCATGAGTGAGTGAATCATCCAACAATAGTGAGTTCCTCCGTACTCTACATTATCAGCCGGTGATGAGATAAATCAGTCAGAGTGAATCGTGTCAAAGGTCAAATCGGTACGTGACGTAAATGCTGTCAAGCTCCCGGCTAAGCAGATTTTCAAAGTGTCTTTCACTTGGACAAGTTTCACCGCGCAATGGTAGGACCCACCCTCCCTTTTCGCAAGATGGTAGACGATGCGAGGGGGTAGGGGGGAAGTTAATATTCTGTGTAACCCCCCAGACTAGCGGGGTCTGCCCTTTCAGAAATGGACTTCTTGAGGTCAAGTCATCTTTAATGAGCTTGTTCGTTACCTTGTTAGAGAGGAAATTGATGACCCGAGGGAAGACTGACAGAGGAACAAAGAGGGAGGGAGAGAGAGAGAGAATGGAGGAAGAAAAAGGAGGAGACGAGGGCGACAAGTAAAGCAACAAATTGAACCTGGTGTTGGTACAGACATTCAAATGTGATTTGAAAACAAAAAAAATTACAAAATTCTCTGTTCGACTATATATTTATATTAACTGACAGTTTATCTGACATTTTATCCGTAAACTAATTGCACCAACAGAAAGTCAATGTTTAGTTATTGTTTATGCCTGCTCTAAAGAAACTGTCACTATTAGTGACTGTCATTCTAACACGAGTTAAATATTTCTTGTTATAGCGATATATCAATTAAATATAAAAAAAGGTTACTAAAAATGTAAATAGTTTCGTGGCCTGTAATCCCCATAATTAGTTTTACATTTCCTATGCAAATAATTTTTTCACTTTGTCAATTAATTTTCTATTTGGGAAATAATAATAACTGTGGTGTGTGCATTAGCCTACACGTACCTTGTCCTCTTCGATGTAGCCAATAAAAGTCTGGGGCCAAACCACGGCCGCGGGCTGGACCCAGCCGGTCAGGCTGTTTGATCTGGCCAACGATCTGCTCGTTCACATCAATTACGTTTTACACTTTTTTTTTTAAATATATTATTTCATGTCAACACGTCATCTATCTGGTCTTGGTCCGGGCCCTACAGTCAAATTTAGGAGCCCATTGTGACCCGCGGTTCAGAATGTTTGCCAACCTCTTTTCAAGTGTATAATCTAAAAAAATGCCATAACATAAATATCCACCCCCCCTCCCCCAATTGCAAAATTATTTTAGTAGTAAACCACGACAAATAACAACAACAGCTACGTAATACATTAATAGCGCAGCTGGAATATGTTGTCTATGTGATAGAAAGGAGAAACAAGGGAGTTAACCTAGCCAAAAAGGTTTGCGTGACACATTAATCCCCTTTGAATCTCCACTACCTCCAGGAAGCACTATCAAATGTCCAGCATGGTCGGCATGAAGCTTATTTCACCCAGTCTTTTCAATAATCCCTCCTGCTCCGCTCGTCATATGAGAATACATCTCTCCTGGAAATGGCACTCAATTTCAAGCCGAGCTGCGTTCTTTTTATTGAAAGGGGAGAGAAAATACATCCTTGACTTGGCTGACACATGCAACGACGAACAATAAGACAGTCAAAGTCTGACAAACGACTTCCCGACCAGGACTATATACATTCACATTCTGGGAGATTTTGGTATACATTTTTTGTTCTCAGATAATGTGCATTCTATTAATAGTACTAAATTGACACCATCTTTTTTTTAAGTAATTGAAAAACAAAAACAGAAATAAATAAATAATACCACGGGAAGAAAAAAACAAACAAACAATGTATGATCAACTAGGTAGAAATGTCCAACGCATGACCGTAACGTAAGCTGGTACATATTTCTTAAACATATAAGCCTGGCTAAAAAGCAATCAAACGGGCTTTTGTTGTTTGTTGTGTTTTGGAAATGAAGTCAAACGGAATATAGATATGTAAAAAAAATGTCATTTTTAGATGGAATACCGAAAATACTTTTAAAATAGAGTTTCATGGGAAAAAAAAAGAAATTAGAAGAAAAAAGATTCAGTATATATATATATATATATTTAAATGGATAAAACAAAGATACGATATACATTTATCTCGATTTCAAGCGTTGTACAAACAAGTCTTGTTGTATTTTTTTTCAAAGAACTATCAAAGAGATCATCAACAAAGACTCCAGAATAATGTATCAGAGGCTCAGGTTTTTAGTCTCAACACAAAGATATAAATGCCGGGGGCGCGTAAATCAATCAGCTACATCGGGGCGAATGCACAAAACTTAAACAGGACAATAAAATTAACACCAGGCACCTGGAGCTTATCTGAAGAAGGAGCCGTGGGGAAGGAGGAAGGAAAAGGGTGTGTATGTGTGTGTGGGGGGGGCTATTAAAAAGGTCGGAGATATAAAACAAAGGTCACGGCTGTGAGAACGAACAACTTTTGTAGACGTAGTTGTGTTTTGTTTTTTCATTGGCCCAACGAACATAAATCAATAGCAGCCATAATGGCGAGTTTGTGGAACAGTTTTCAAACGTGTGGGGGAATCTGCAATTAAGAGTGGTTTGTTGTTGGGTCACTGGTGTCGTGATACAACATTTCATTTATAACTCACATGCATGTATTGAATGGCAAAAAACAACAGCAACAACAACTAAACAATCAAAGTACAAAGTAACCGGTCCAATGTTTAACAGGACGTGCTTATATGTGTGTGTGTTGTACTACAGCAGCGGATCTCAACCTTTTTCAGGACTGTACCCCTCAAAGTTATGTCCGCGGGTAACCCGTCACACGTAAGTTCGCGCTTAGATGGACCTATTTTTCATAACGGAATGTGCTCACCTTTCCGATGCGATACTTGGGGGGCACGTGGTTAGGTGATGGGTTACGCACCAAAACTGGCGACCCTCTTCTAAGCGTAACTTTCTAAAAGAAAACCCTTTCCCGCACCCATTGACGTACGTGAACCCACCAGTAGAGAACCGCGGGAGGGAGGGAGGGAGAGAGAGGGAGAGAGAGAAGATCACAACGGGTCAAGTACACTCCCCCCCCATATACATAGAAAACGTACCACACGGTAACTAACGTATCGCTATTAACCATCTATCACCAATGAACAAATCTCACCACAGGCATAGATGTAGTTAATAAAAACAATCACACATTTGAAGATTTAAGCCTCGCAGACACAGATGCACAATTATCATGCCGCAAAGTTAAAACAGTAAATCATGACATCCTGACAGGATGGCCTCTCCCCCCCCCTCTCACCCCCGCCTATCTCGTGTTCACAAACAAAATGTGCTATCTGGGCTGATACAGCGGATTGCAGAGTTATCAACACCTCCATACCTTGTTTTTTAGACACGTGGGAAAATAAAACATAAGCCACCACATCTCAAGATGAGACACAAACTCAACTACTCGAGTACAATTAATTACACCTCGGGCCAATGTATTTGTACAGCAAATGACGTACTGTACACTTTATTACACCACGGGCCAATGTATTTATATAGCCAATGACGTACTGTACACTTCAATACAGCACGGGCCAATGTATTTTGTTCAATTATCAAGAACAACAACGAGATGCTGATTACATGTTTTTCTTTAAATCCTTACCGCATATTGAATTCGGTTCAAGTATTTGGCGTCGAATTAGATTTAAAAAAAAAAAACTTAATCAATAACTTGCAAGAAATAAAAAGTTTCTTGAAAAGCAGGATTTGAAGACAAACATCTCCAAGCTTAAAGCTATAATCCATTATTATATTTAATTTGAAAAATTTGAAAAAAAAAACCGTAATATTAAAGGGGTTGAGTGACAGATGGGAAGAAGTGGAAGGGGGCGTGGCTAAACAACAATAACAAGGAAATAAAAAAAATGATTCATAGTCTGAATTATACGGACAACTTGGAATGACAAAAAAACAACAATAGAAAACAAACAAAAGTAAGAAATAAACAACAACGACAGAGATCCAAGTGGGACAACAACTTACCATGTCGATCATAACACGTGATTTAATGAAACGAGACCATGGGGGACGACAGTTTTACAGATTGATGTGGGATTCATTTATTACATCTTCGTGTGGTGGTGGTGGTGGTGGTGGTGGGATGAGTTATTCTTTCTTGACTAGGATGTAATGAGACGTTACGTTTAACAACAGCCTATCGGTACGACCAGAGCAGGTAAACACGGTGAACGATAGATAACTCTTGATTAGTTTTCGCAGGGGCGTTACGCCGGTGGAGAGTGTACCATTGACTAGTGGAGGGCGTGTCTGTATAGCATTGCTGGGGGGTGGGGGTTATGACGGTCCGTAACATTCGGAAATATCGAAACTAGTGTTTTTTTAAGTCTTTTTTTTTGAGTTGAGTAATTCATATATCTCGGAAGTCGACATGTTAGAGAATGGCGAATAAATGTGCTGGAATCGGTACAAATGTTGGTATCGTCACACAGAGCCTATTGTGGCGCCCTGTGCGAGTTACAGGAATGAGGGCGGCAAAAAATTGTATGACAAGTGTTGTATCCAACAGCGATTCTTCGGCGCCCCTAACTAGTTCGACGCCCTGTGTTGCCGAACAATTCACAGTACCCTACACTGCGGTCCACTGTCGACCTGAGAGCCCGGGTTCGATTCTCGGTGAGGACCAAGAGTATATTCCAGGTCCACCCAGCTGTAAATGGGTACCGGAATTTAATTGGGGAAGTAATGGCGGCCGGGTGCTGTGTTAACCACACGAACTCCTTTATATGATGTGGCTACGGAAACAGGTGATTTTTCCACACTTCATCTGCCCTGATGGCCCTTTAGTGCTAAATGCGCTTTTATTAGCTGCAATATGAACAGCCTTCTATTCGGTGGTACTTTACACATTGTGACATTTAACTGCCCGGACTTAAGTTGTTTCTTATTAAATGGAACACAAAAAGCTAAATTAGATTATTTTCAAAAAAAATATAAAAAAATATTGAACTTGTATTAATTTTTAACTTGGAAAGAATCATTTCCGAGTCGACCGGGAAAGTAAGAAAATAAAAAAAAAAAAAGAAAAAATAATTATTACAAAACTAATAACTAGTTTTAAAAAATAAAATAAAATAATGGAACAAACACATGCTGCATGTTTGGAAGACACACAAGAAATGATTCAATAACAACAACAACAAAGAAGTAAAGGAATGGCTGGTGAAGATCCGTTCAAAATGTGAATCGATTCGGTGAAAACATGTCAACAGACTCAGAGAATGTAATGGCATTACGACACTACAGGACAATAAGCACTAACCTAAACAACAAGAGAAAAAGAAAATGTTTCCTAGACAGACACACACACACACACACGCACAAACACGCGCGCGCTCAAGTGAGTTGCAATAAACATTTTCACTCCTCCCCCCCAGCCCCCCCCCTCCATCTCGGACATCTCATCAAGTCGTGACAGGTCTTTGTTAGATAATCAATAGCTGCTTCTTCAAGGACTTCTATCCTGGTGAAATATCTGGCTGTATACATATCTTTGTGTGTGCGTGCTTGCGTGCGTGTAGGGTGATATATATATATATATATATATATATATATATATATATATATATAGAGAGAGAGAGAGAGAGAGAGAGAGAATCCAATATAAATCTAAAAACAGCACAAACTTCACAACATTCTAACAAACTGAATACAAACTTTATACAAACATATGTACTTCATCTTATAGAATGAAATATTAAATTCCCAGAATAAACACAAACAGAGGTCGTACTTAACGACATACACAGCGGTTGTAGCGCCTCCACTGAATGACATATACAGCGGTTGTAGCGCCTCCACTTAATGACATATACAGCGGCTGTAGCGCCTCCACTTAATGACATACACAGCGGCTGTAGCGCCCCCACTTAATGACATACACAGCGGCTGTAGCGCCTCCACTTAATGACATACACAGCGGCTGTAGCGCCCCCACTTAATGACATACACAGCAGTTGTAGCGCCTCCACTTAATGACATACACAGCGGCTGTAGCGCCTCCACTTAATGACATATACAGGGGCTGTAGCGCCTTCACTTAATGACATACACAGCGGCTGTAGCGCCTCCACTTAATGATACATAAAGCGATTGTAACGCGTTTTCTTAATGACACATACGTTTTCTTAGACAAAAATAGAAGGACGAAAATTGAAAAAAAAAAAATACAAATGTACTTTCTCAAAGCTAAGTAAATATCATCAAATTAACGCCCCGCCGGGGAACGACCCTGGTGGTGATGCGGGGTTGAATTTCCCTGCGACCCCTCCCCTCCTCCCCTACCCCCAACTCCGTGTTTACCATCTACCGCAGTCCAAATATAGCTCACTATCTTTTTAAAGATTAAAAAAAAAAAAAGAAAAAAAAGAGATGTGATTCCCCCCCCCCACTCCTCCCCACTGTAAACGAATTGTGATACCGAGAGATGGAAATGTATCTAGCGTCACAAATTTGTCAGACTTGATCAGAAAATAAGAAACTTGATATGCATGATTACTTGATAAAAAAATGTCCCGTGTTCGACGGTTGCAGTTGATCCGACAATAACAGTAACACTTGTTTCAAAATATATCCCGAGACACACTCTAGGCAGCGATGGGGGAGGGTTCAGGTTACCGTGACATCTTCAGCTGCTGGGGCTGACCAGGTCGGAGGGGAAAAAAAAAACAAAATGACGTTTTGAGGTAAGTAAGGGGGGGGTGAGGAGGGGAGGAAAGGGGTTAGGTAAAGAGAGCAAAGAAAAAAGAACCGTTTGATGGAATATATATATATATGTCAGTGATGGAGATTTCGCAACCCTGCCTTATGATGTCATCCTTTTTTTTATGTTCATTGAAGTTAACTGATACGATCAAACGACGAGGGTGATGGAGGGCGAGGCGGGGTGTGTGCAGCATACATACTTTACTGACAAGATCACGCACATCAGCAGCCCCCCAAACCTCCCCCCCCCGACCACACGCACCCAATCCAAACATAAATATTTACATTCAAGCTTACATTTAGACATCAAGATAAAGGAGAGAAAAAAAAAACAACAACTAATAAATATGAACCCCCCCACCCCCTTCCCCGGGCCACGTTCCTGAGCCGCTATCTAAACGGATTCATCTCACCCTTTGATGTAACAATCAATGACATGCCCGGGCAGATATTTACAGCACGCGAAGACAAGCTACAATGATTCTTTGCAATATTTCTCTCCTCAATACCCACCCCCCCCCCCCGCCCCCGTACCTCGTAAGAATGAGATGAACGTACGGTTTGAAGATGGGGAAAACATGCAGTTTGAACAATACGATCTACAAGTACGCACTTCGTAAGATTTTTTTTTTAGACATCAAAAAAACACCCCCCCACCCCATCCACACAATCCAACCCAATATATACATACCCCAAAATACTTTTTTTCCATTTCCGATCACTCACCAAAACAATTTTTTACTATATATCTATATTAATAGAACTATATCCACAACTAAATCCCAACCCATGATGTATTTATCATTTTGTAGGTCGTGGCCTACCAAGAAATGACTTTTTTTTCCATTTCGCAAGATCTGACCTCTCAGGGCCGTAAAAGGGGCCTTATAAAGTGCTGTTTTTACTATATAAGCTATATTAATAATGGACCGCCCTATATCTCAGCAACCATAAGTTCTAGGCCCATGATGTATATATCATTGTGTAGGTCTTGGCCTGCCAAGTGTACATCAAAAGTCCATTTCGCGATTTGACCTCTCAGGGCCAAAATATAAGAGATTGTTATGTACCGTTTTGCTTATATTTTAAATATAAATAATAAAAGCTAATCAAAGGGGCGTAATCATTATTTATTTTTGTAACAGTTATTCAACATGACTTACTTGTCCCTTTTAATATCTTTTTCAGATATATGCATTACACAATTGAATTTATAAACATTTCAAAATTTACAAATATTTACTGAAAGATAACAAACGTACTGAAAATGCGCTAACACGTCCTGTGTCCAGAATGGAACAGGCTTAATTGCTTGTTTCGTTGTGTCGACGGTATTGAAACTACGCTGTTGTTTAAAACCAGTGTATACATACAATGGCCATATTTTTTTAAAAGAAGATTTTTTTTAGCTTTGGGTCACAAAAATTGAGCAATTTTTGTCTCGTGCGTGATATAGGTTTAGATTGCTTTTTTTTTTTTAAAGAGAAATACGTATTTAATTCACTATTGACGCATATTGATTTGACTGTTGAGTATAAAATTATCCCCATATATCACACAATGATATTACACCTGCAGTCTATGAAGTGAGACGGTTTCCACTATAACCAGTAACGGTGAGGTAAAATCTCGTCAAGTCTAAAAGGCTGTAGACAATTATTCAGGGTGTCACACCCCCACCCCCCCCACACTCCCCCCCCCATCTTAAAAGAACAAAGTTGACACTTTACCGCGCAAGTGTCAGCTCATTAAATATGTCTACATTGACATGTAATGTCCACCAATCAAAACCGCTGAGAGCTGTTGACGTAGTTTCATAAAACGCCACGTCTTAATCGACGTCAGTCCCCATCACATGAAACGGATTTGAATTATTGAATATTCCAGTAATGGAAGCTAATGGCCCTGAATGTAATGCCCACCCCCTCAACACTCACACGCACGCAGACTCTCCAGAGAGAAACAAGGAAACTGCCCGGATACGTTTACGCTTCAGTGGTTCCAGCCCCCCCCCCACCCCTCCCCGATAAGAGGTGCAGTCGGACAACCGTTGCTCTTGAATAAATTTATGGCATGTCGAATATAAAGGCACGTGACCAGCCAATCAGATGAAATGGTTAAGATCTAAAAAAAAAAAAAAGAACACACTAGAAAATCATGTCACACATAATCACACACGAGTGCCATTTTTTTGTATTACTTGTAGCAGAGAGAGATGCAACATATCTGGTTATAAAAAAAAATAACAACATTTGATCACTTTGCAACTGTACAAACATCTTTGACTGTTTTCCCACATTTAAAGCCACATTCAGACCATCGTGGCCAGTTAAGGTTAGGATACATCTGTTTCTGTAGCCAATGTTATTCTATGGCGTAACTAGGGAGGGGGGTCCAAATTCGAAAGTTCCCCCGGGCCCTAGCTTGAGGGGGCCCCCACAAACTTTTTTTTACATTCAATAATAAGTACATTATCTCATGTCACGGGGGTTGAATGACAAATATGCAGCCACCCCCCCCAAAGAAGACAAGCCCCCGGACCCCCGAATTCCTAGGTTCGGCACTGTCTGTGGGGATGTGTGTTCAATGCTCAGCCGCCTTTACTTTCCCAAAAATGAATGCAGGTAATCCATTTTGTAAAGCCGGGTTGACTTCGGGACATCACGAGACACATCGGCTCGAACTCAGGACCTTTCGGTTAAACGTTAAGCGCTCTACCACAGTTAGCACAGCCCGCATTTTTTTTTTTACATAACATCTTTTTTTTTTTTTTCATTTGATTTTTAATTGCGATTCAAATCACGCTAGTCCTTATGCACGCCGTCTTACACGGATAAATAACAGGGGGAGGAAAAAAAAGTTTACAATATATTTTTATTTCACTGTGGATGATTGTTCAATACGTGTCTGTGTGTTTATGACACTATTACAGAGATATTCCCCCCCTTCCCCCCCCCCCCCGGTCCCACAATTCTACTTTTTTGACATCGCTGAGGTGACGGTCGACTGTAAAGCTATTAGCAGTACATGGTATCAAGTAGATTACAGTTCAATGTCTATGGTATCAGTTACATTATTTACATAGAACCAGTTCCACGTTTGTCTGAAGCTGATTCACCAGAAGGGCCAGCAGCTATATGTTTTTTTTTTTAATAACTTCCATATATAAAAAGATGTTTGCTTAAAAAAACAAACAAACAAACAAACACGCATAAATTAGACGATATATAGTTATTTAAGCATTAGAGTTATCCCCCCCCCCCAACCTTTCAAACCATCACCGCAAATCATTCAGACATCAACATTTCTCTCTCATCGTACACAAATAAGTATTTAATTTTGTTTCAGGTGAATTGCCCCCGTGTATATTTAACTGCGCCTGAAGTAGACCTTCTCATTAGAACCTTTTGATAAATAATTCGGAGCTATTGGCAAAGCGTGGGTTTTTAAAAATAAGTGATTTCATTCGTGAGTAGTCTGCTAATCAGGGGCGCAGCCTCTGTAAAAAAAAAAGAAAGAGGGGGTAGATGTGCTAGACTAGCTAGACAAGTCAAACGACGGTACAGTTTGCTGTCATTTTATTCTGATACCTCAAATCCCAAGGGATTTGCTTCACTTCTTACTAGTCAATAGCAGATGACTCTTTAATAAGAAATTAAAAATCTTGTAGATTGGTAAAATACAGTAGTTTTTATTTTAGCTTAACCATGATTGAAAACTGTACGCATTGCCACATTAAGCTGCAACTAGGTGAGCTTGTACATGAACATATTCATAACATACACGGGTTTTAATGTTTATATATATATATATACTAGTATATATATATATATATATATATATATATTTTATATACACACACACATGTATTGTAATGGTTAGATTGAAGTCTATCGCATCCTCTTTCCGCGCGGTACTCAACCAGTGGTACGCTTACCCCCAAGGGGTACGAGAAAAAGGTTAAGCAGGGTACGCAGCGAGATATAATTTACTCTTAAAAACAACCGAAAATTTGAAGAACTTACGTGTTGGAGAGTACCTGTGGAATTAATTGAAGAACTTACGTGTTGGGGGGAGTACCTGTGGAAATAATTGAAGAACTTACGTGTTGGGGGGAGTACCTGTGGAAATAATTGAAGAACTTACGTGTTGGGGGGAGTACCTGTGGAAATAATTGAAGAACTTACGTGTTGGGGGGAGTACCTGTGGAAATAATTGAAGAACTTACGTGTTGGGGGAGTACCTGTGGAAATAATTGAAGAACTTACGTGTTGGGGGGAGTACCTGTGGAAATAATTTCGAACCCTTTTTGGGGTTACAGTCGCGATAAAGGTTGAGGACCGCGGCTCTATCCGACCAACAATAGCTTGATGTCAGGCTCCTTCCTAGTGCTGCATCCCCTTCCCCCCAGTAAATCTCTGGAACTGAGATAACACGATTCATCCCCGCAGTAATTTGTTTACATGGACATTCTCAGAATAAAGAAGTACCAATGTCGTAGGTCTTGTGTGTGTGTGTGTGTGTGTGTGTGTGTGTGTATTAACCGTAGCCACTTCAAACTCAAAACTTAATGGGATATCAAGCAAACCAACATGATGCGGAATTCAACATTCCTTCCTTGAAAAAAAAAAAAACAAACAAAAACCAGCAACTGTTTATAGTTTTGTTCAGTTTTTTTTTTAAACCAACAACCGAATGTGTTCATCTGGTGCTCAAATGTAAACACAACGACAGTTGAGGAAGGTCGGGTCTGAAGTTACACATTATCACCAGCTCTGACAAATTACTGAATGTGTCGATCGTCAAATGTTCTTGTTCATTACGGGGGTGGGAGGTGTGTGGGGGGGGGGGGACCATAACGTTAAATGTGTTATTTCAGGTAAAATGAAAACAGATAAAAAACAAATATATGTAGTTGAAGAAAACAATTTATCGAAGCAAGTGTCAGAAATAATATTTTAAAAACTTGCTTACGAACACTATTTCAAAAAACAAAGTCTAAACAATGAAAAAGAGTGTCCAAATAATTGAAATAATGGCTCCGCAAAACGTTTTTGCGATTCAAGATCCACCAAGAAACATGTTTTGTTTATCGCGATCTACGTGTAAACAATGAAAAGTTAAAAAAAACAACAACAAACAAACAACAAATGAAAATCGTAGATAATTTTGATTCGATAATTAGTACATTTCTGGCGAGCTGTCCGAAACCAACTCGCGAACACAGAGCGCAATTGTCAACCAGTGATGTAAAACGAAAACAAAAATAGTATCGCTAATAAACAGATTGAATCATTCAACAGCCGCAATGGGATAGAAAGACATCAGATATACAGAAACTGAACATGTCTAAGTACATGCAGTCTACGAGTGGTGTTGCGGTGTTCGCAATACGATACTCTAATATATCTGTACTTTGTTCACCAATGCCAAGCAGCTCTTCAACAATGCCATCAAATCAATGAGATTTCTACCAGCCACACTTAAACTTGGATACAACGCTAATAGATTTGTTTTCGTCACGGTGAAGGATAACTCCTGTCAGTACTTGTATAACACAGGTAATAATAACAACAACAACAACAAAAACCGACCTGAATGGCAGTAAAGAGATTCACGTGGCAGATCATATAGAGAATTAAGCCATGCATTCTATAAAGAGTTAATTTCCTTGAACTTTATTATCACCAATATATATATACTAGCTATACCCTGCAAAACCTTCGCATAGAGTTATATCCCCTTAGGGCTTGATCGGTAGGATAGGTTATTTTTGGTTTCGGGCAGATCCGATTTTTTTCATGATTGTAATTTTAAACTGGAATACTGTTGTATTAATTCTTTACTTTCGATTTAACGCAGCGCCCAAATCGCTATTATTATATTATATGATGGTGTCAAACTAACAAACTTCTTACGCATCAAACTCAATGACACAATAACACAGCACTATAAAAGACAAGTAATAATCTCTAACCCGAATCTCCAACGCCATACCTAACTAAGCTGCGACCCAATGGCCGACTAAACGTTTGATTATTTGTTTGAACGCAACGATTTGTAGACTCGCGTCAATCTTTGTTTGGACGAATGACCACACGACCATATCTCTTCGAATTTTTGTTTTCATTTCCGTCATTCCGCAATGGGATAGAAAGACATCAGATATACAGAAACTGAACATGTCTAAGTACATGCAGTCTACGAGTGGTGTTGCGGTGTTCGCAATACGATACTCTAATATATCTGTACTTTGTTCACCAATGCCAAGCAGCTCTTCAACAATGCCATCAAATCAATGAGATTTCTACCAGCCACACTTAAACTTGGATACAACGCTAATAGATTTGTTTTCGTCACGGTGAAGGATAACTCCTGTCAGTACTTGTATAACACAGGTAATAACAACAACAACAACAACAAAAACCGACCTGAATGGCAGTAAAGAGATTCACGTGGCAGATCATATAGAGAATTAAGCCATGCATTCTATAAAGAGTTAATTTCCTTGAACTTTATTATCACCAATATATATATACTAGCTATACCCTGCAAAACCTTCGCATAGAGTTATATCCCCTTAGGGCTTGATCGGTAGGATAGGTTATTTTTGGTTTCGGGCAGATCCGATTTTTTTCATGATTGTAATTTTAAACTGGAATACTGTTGTATTAATTCTTTACTTTCGATTTAACGCAGCGCCCAAATCGCTATTATTATATTATATGATGGTGTCAAACTAACAAACTTCTTACGCATCAAACTCAATGACACAATAACACAGCATTATAAAAGACAAGTAATAATCTCTAACCCGAATCTCCAACGCCATACCTAACTAAGCTGCGACCCAATGGCCGACTAAACGTTTCATTATTTGTTTGAACGCAACGATTTGTAGACTCGCGTCAATCTTTGTTTGGACGAATGACCACACGACCGTATCTCTTCGAATTTTTTTTTTTTCACTTCCGTCAATTCGTCTCACGTACTGGGCATCCGGTGTTTGTTTTTTTTTCTTTCTATCCCTTCTTCTGACCAGCTTTTTGTTCTGCAACGGAGAGAACGTAAACACAAGTGACACTGAAGACATGTGCATCCATTAATTAGAGCTTTTACAATTCAGTTGAGCTGCAGGAAGAAGAAGGACACTGGCTGTATAGATACGGGATTGTTAGAGACAAAAGTTACAACAGCTGGAAGAAATTAGGCAGCTATCAAAATAATATAGACAGCAGCAACTTTATTAGAAGGATTCCTGTTCAACTGTTTTAAGATTCTAGGCGGCAGAAGCTTTAAAATTCTTGGAACTTTGGGTTTAGAGAGTAGTATCAAAAAGTAATAGACGATTCTATGTTACGGTGACTGCAAAAATCTAGTTAGAAACTGAATGGTCATAGGCGATGTAACACTGTAACATCTAGTCATAACTCTACATCTCTTGGCAAAATTACAGTAATAATCTAGTATAATGTACGACGCTATTAATAATGTAATTAAAAACAACAAGTAATATTTATCGGCAACAGCTGCAAGATATTGTGGACTTGAAAAATTCCAGGCTTCCTTTTGCCCATCACTAAGGTCAGATTGATCAAGGTCGCGACGCGTGTATGTCGTGGGTTCATTACCTCGCCTAGTCGGACGGATGGCCGAGTGGTGTAGATACTCGACTGTCGGCCTGAGAGTCCTGGGTTCATTCCTCGGTGAGGACCATGGGCATTTTTCCAAGTGAAATCGGTACCTGACTTTAAGTTGGGGAAGTAAAGGCGGCTGGGCGTTGCGCTAACCACACAATCCCTTCATATGCCGAGGTTATTGAAACAGATGAATTCTACACTTCATCTGACCCGATGGCCCTATACGGTTAAGGGGAACTTTAACTCGCCTGGTCAATTTGTACACGTATTTAGACGTTGACTGCACAGCAGACTTTCACGTCCAGCCAACGGTGGATAACAAATCGAAGCACAAACATTACATTGTGGACCTAGCACGGAAAAAAAATACAACGAAGATTGATTCACAACATGGACACTGAAGTAAAATAAACTACAGACATTTTTACCAAAATATTTACTGTTTTTTTTTCAGGGGCGCTACGAAAGAGGGGTTGTGGGGGTGCTTTCCATAATCTCTTATAAACTGAGGTCAGCCGAGGGTCGGGGGGGGGGGTGTCTTTCTGGTGGCAGCCCTGATGTTTTTCTCAATGATTATATTTCTATATGCCTGCACGCTGCACAGGTATCCACTTACAAGAAAATGAAACCAACTGTCAGTTATGGAGATTCATTTGTTTCTCAAAGTACTACATTGTCAGTGTGTGTGTGTGTGTTTCAGCGCTGTAGGAATATACAATTTCTCAAGACGGAAATATTCCTTACATATTGTCTTGCTAATTAAGTGCACAAATTTCCCGGGGGGTGGGGGCGGCTTGAAGAGGGAAAGGAAAAAAAAACCCACATCGCACAACATATTTGTTGGAATAGATAATTGTTACTAAAACTGGCCGAACGTGCTGCTATATCTGGATACTGGAGTTATTTTAAGCAAATACTACATAGGGTTCTTACAGGCATATTAAAAGGTTAAAGTTCCTTAGGATATGGTGGTGAGGTTAAAGAGGGGAAGGTTTTGGGGGTGGTGGGGTGGGGGTCAGGAAGCCAGAAGAAACACTTGGAGATGACAACAACCCCACCCACCCAACCACTCCCCCATCTCCACCCCCTGCCTCTCTGCTCTTCTCCTTGTTAGGATGAGCTGCCAGGGAGCCTGAGTCAGGGAGCTGGCGATGAACGGGCGATGATTTGTGGAGGTTGTTGCAATGGGGAGGCTAAGGGGAAGGAGGGGGGGGGGTGGGGAATGGTTGTAAAATCATCGATTTTACGGTGGTGTGGGGGGGGGTAGCGGCGGCTGGAGAATTATAAGGATGGAGAAGGAGAAATAAAATGTAAACGGAGAGACGGAAGAGGAGGAGGAGGGGGACGGACGGACGACGACGTTGAAGATAATAAATGAAGACTTTGGGTCATGGGAGCTTTTTGTTTTCATCTTCAGAAAACTAAAAACGACTGTCTGTGTGGAGGACCTCTGAGAATAAAAGAAGACAACGAATGGCCTATTTACGTGATGCGTGTAGGCCTTGAGTGGAGCTCAACGAATAGGCCCGTTTGCGTGATGTGTTTTGTATGTGTGTGTGTGTGTAGTTTATTCTATTTTTCTCTGTCGCCCTTTCTGACGTCCGACGGAATCGACGATGTAAAATGATAATAATAAAAGTTGTTGATAGATGTGAAACGTCCATCCTCAAACCTTTGATCGAAGAAATCGGCCAACAGGACCCTGGTCAATAAAATTCCAATACATGTATGGGGGGGGGGTAGCGGGGTAGGGTAGGGTGGGGGTGGGAGTGATCGTCAGCAAAAGACAACTGGAAAATGCGCAGTAAATGATACACTTTAACAGACGCGAGAGGTCAGAAAACAACAACATAAATAGACGTGTGTGTGTGTATATATATATATGTTCACAGAAATACATGTATATATTTCTGGGAGCAGTTTCAAATCACCCATAAACAGGTTGAGTCTCATGTGCTTCCATCGCTATACATCCACGGTCACCACTGGAGCGATGGTGGGCACCAACAGCTGCCTTCCTGTTGTCAGCAGCCCTGCCTAAAGCATCGTCATTTTTTGTTTTGTCACATCCTTTGATATGGTTCAACCATCATTGAAGACAAGGACGTGGAAACGATTTTAAAAACTCGTCAGACTACAACGTTTGTTTTTAAAGAGATGAACTAATGAAGGACCCGGTGGAGGAGGTGGGCGCCAGTAGAAACATACAAAAAACCGGCTTAGACCGAGATTACAATAGACAATAATGTACGATCGGAACGAATGTGTACATGTTCAAGTAGTTCTGATAACCTATCACAATATATATATATATATATATATATATAGATATATATAGATATATATAGATATATATATATATTCAAACTGACCTATATATATTATTTTGTAAAACTTTCAAATGGCACCTATAGCCATTACTTTCGGTCGAGATCTTATCACACGGGATGAAGGGGGGATGTTGAACTAACACTGTAGTCTTAAGTTACATTTCACATCAATGATTTCAATCATACAGTAGATGTGGGGTATGGGGGGTGGTGGCGTGAGTTGCAAAGCATGTCGTTCAATCAAACACAGTAAGTAAAGCTCCCTAAGCCCTTAAAGGTTATCGGGGCGGATGAAGTTGAGAATTCAAATAAACCAGGCATATGAAGGGATTGTGTGCTTGGCACAACGCCCAGCCGCCTTTACTTCCCCAACTTTAAGTCAGGTACCCATTTAAAGCTGGGTGGACTCGTGGGGCGACTTTGCACCAAATTTCACCTGAAAAAAAAATTCCCCACGGTTCTCAGCCAGAGGATCGAGCCCTGGACTCTCAGGTCAGCAGTCGAGTATCTGCACCATTCGGCCACCCGTCCCACTGGGCGAGGTTATGAACCCACGACAGGCACGCGTCGCGGCCTTGATCAATCTGACCTTAGTGATGGAAGCCTGGAATTTTTTTCATGTCTACAATATCACCAAATTTCCCCTGGAAAAAAAAAAAATTCCCCATGGTTCTCGCCTAGAGAATCGAGCCCAGGACTCTGAGGTCCACAGTCCAGTATCTGCACCACACAATCATTTCATTCAAGTAGAGTCACACTGACTAACCAAACACCCTCCACCCTCAGAGATTCTTGTACCCCCCTCCCCTCCTGATGAAAAACTCAGAAAACGCGGAGAAACGAAAAAAAGTTTTGAACACACAAAAAAAAAAAACAACAAGGCACAAGCGCACATACAGGGAGACGAAATTGAGCGAGAGAGATAGAGGGAGAGAGAAGAGGGAAGGAGGAAAAGTCAGATAGAAAGACGGCGAGAGAGCAATAAGAAAATCAATCCAATGAAATAAGAAGTAAAATATCGAGAGGAATCGAATCTGATAGTGAGAGATAGAATCAAGAGAACTGGAGGTAAAATTAAAAAGATACAAAAAAATATAATAAAATTCAATATCCAATTAAAATGTAATGGCGACGTTGTTAAAACGAAACAAAATAACAAAAACAATAAAATCAAATAAAGTTTTTTTTATTATTTGTCTCTCTGTTCCAAAGTTTGCATGCCGACATTCAAAGAAAAAAAACCCAGCTT
Organism: Bulinus truncatus; assembly: GCA_021962125.1. Lineage (NCBI taxonomy): Eukaryota > Metazoa > Mollusca > Gastropoda > Planorbidae > Bulinus > Bulinus truncatus. The sequence goes on along the minus strand of JAGDYQ010000048.1, from coordinate 5,350,724 downwards.
CACACAAATAACAACAACAACAACAAAAACAGCAGTCATGAGACCAGTGAGCTGTTTCTCTCTGTTGCGTTTCTTCCCTTTCCAGACAAAGTGATAAACTCACTCGGTGTTGAAAAAGGTCTAGGGAAGGAGATGGGCAGCCCGCTGGGCCGGCTGTAATAGGACGTCCATGTATGTCTCCCACTTCCCCCACCCCCACACCATCCTAACACCTTAAGGTTCATTACGTATCAAAAAAATAAGAAGGGGGAAGGGGGGGGGGTTAACGAAGTCTGTGAAGGAAACAAATTGATTCATTTACCACATTTCCTCATAATACTCTTGAAGCGACACTCTATCTCTTCACACACACACACACACACACATATATATATATATATATATACCCTTCCTCCCCCACCTCCATCTTACGAATAAACTGGGAAAGACAACACACTGATGTAACGAATTTAAGCTGGAGCAGAGCTCATTATAACGAATTCTGCACTAGTCTATCTGATACGAATTTCTATGAACTGCCACGGTGTTGTAGTAACACTAGAGTACATCAATGAATGTTTTTTTTGTACGAGATGTATAGTGTAGTATTAATTTTAGGCATTTTTAATTGTAATTTATTAAGAAATAGCTGGTATTATTTGCAAGCCATAATTTTTCTTTCGGTATCACCAGAGATATAGTCTTATATATCCTATATATATATATGACATGAACATGTCTATCTAAGTGCATATATATATATATATGGGTATCACAGCTATAGGTACTCAATAGCAGATATAATCATTCATTTAGCTCTGTTTGTAATTGCGGATCTTTCCTTAAACGCAGGCATGACTTGTCTAAAGTTTTCTTATGACAGGAAACATAGTTCACTTTTGATGTACCCCTGGGTTTCTTAACGCTTTATTCTATAATGATTTCTCCTTGCTCTCAACAAATGAAATAATAACAATCATATACTTGTAGCGGGTAAAGAAATACATTTGTGAACACGTTCCTATGGATCATGGATACATTCATTAGAAATGTGAAGTTTTCGTCGCGGCCCACCTAAAATTAGTCCGCGACCCATTATCTTGAGAACCGCGATAGACAGAATGTGCGGTAGTCGTAACATTAGTCGTAACATAGTCGTAACATTAGTCGTAACATAGTCGTAACATTAGTCGTAACATAGTCGTAACATTAGTCGTAACATTAGTCGTAACATTGTCGTAACATTAGTCGTAACATAGTCGTAACATTAGTCGTAACATTAGTCGTAACATTAGTCGTAACACGTCAGGAGGAAAAAAATGTTACATCAATCGATCCGATAGCCTGCATTCACCTTTCTCCATGTCACTCATCCCTTGTCAGTCTGTCGGTCACTAACAAAGTCAGTGTGTGTACTCATCTGTATTAAAAAAAATTGAGTACACGGTTGTTTGATAACAAGACGACAACCCCCCCCCCCCCCGGAACTGAAAACAAGACAAAACAACATTACAATGAAATTCAAAGTCCCCCCCCCCCCAACCATCCATGAAGGTTAATGGTTACATGTCTAGCTGCAAGCCCCCTCCCCCCCTGCCAGCCATTACATCCCCCCCCCCAAATCCAACTTCCCCCACATCCGTCTCTGGCAGACAGCACATATTAAAGTACACGTGACCTCACTTCATCAATGCTCACCAATCGCTCTGAAGGCACAACTGGTTCATGTTTTGATTTTTACTTTTCAATTTTCATTATTTTTTTTTTTAAACGTGTGCTGATAGTGTGTGACTCTTACACACACACGGGGTGGGGGGTGTTATATTCTCAATCCTGTCGGTATTTTTAGTGCATAATGCTTACAGCTTAAAAAAAACCCATTATTTATGTATAAACAAACCCAATGTTTATCCTAAAGGGTTGGGTCGTACGTGTACAGGGCTCGATTGCTGAAGTGAAGATCTCGCTTGGTGACCCCCCTCCCACCCCCCCCGGGGGGGGTATCATACCAGGACTAGGAAAATTTCCCAAACTCCACCCATTTAAAATAAAAAGGTACACGACATTAGCTGGGCATTTAAAAGGCTGCCGGGCACTGTGCTAGCCACACAGTTCCTTAATATGCCTGTGGGATAGAGAAACATATGAAGTGTGAACAATTCACGTGCCCCTCCCTCCCCCCCCCCCGAGGGTCACATGGGATACCTTTACTTTTACTTGATAATGTATCAAAAACTAAAACGTCCACAAAAAAGAGGACAGTTTAAAGAATATAATATAATAATAGCGATTTGGGCGCTGCGTAAATCGAAAGTAAAGA
>JAGDYQ010000048.1:5314188-5347925 GCA_021962125.1 Bulinus truncatus | reverse complement strand
ATATATGCATTACACCAGTGTTATTTCAGTTAGCATTTTTCAGTTACAGTAAGAGTTACAGTTAGCCGTTCAAATATTTTTCTGTTACTATTACAGTTAGAGTAATAAGAGTTACAGTTAGCCGTTCAAATATTTTTCAGTTACTATTACAGTTAGTAATTTTTTCAGTTACTATATCAGTTATCACTAGTAAAGACGTATGCATCAAAACATATGAAAAATACCGGTATATGAACCAAATATTTTATTACAACTATAATACAACTTTGCTTATTTAAAGATCTAACTACTTCTACTATTACAAAATACTTCTAACTCTCTGAACTGTCGACACCGAACTAATTATGTCCAACTCGTGTGACTGTCAGCACCGTACTAAAGTACTAACAAAAAGGTCCAAGGTAAAAAAACTAGCATCCTGTCAAAACATTAAGTCAAGCTATGGTCGGGGGCGCGGCAGTGGGTACCCCAAACAATTCTGCAAAAATATTTGATTGTTGGAACCTCAATTCAGTGGTGAATGATCAGTTAGGATGGGGGCATTAGTATGGGGGGAGGGGGTGTGAAAGTGTCACCTGGGGAAGATAAATGGGGGTGATGGAGGAGGGCCAATTCCACACGTCACAGTAGCCTTACCGGGAGTGTTCTTTGTTGTCTGCTGCATAATTTTAAATATATCACTGATCAAGAAATTTGGAATTTCTATTGTAATACAAAATATTTCGGATTCAGAGGTAACATTTGTATAGTATAATCATTATTATCATCAACTTAAAAATAATTGTATTAAGTTTCTTAAAAATATATGATAAATACCAGTTAATGTCATGATCATTTATTGGGGTCATTTATTGGGGTCCTATTAAATGACGGAGTTTTTTTTTTATCGTTACGTCAACTTTTTTCACTGCGGCAGATTTTTTTGTTCGTTGGAGAGTAAAAATAGTATGTCAGTCGTAACTATGGATGAACACTTCACTTCACCATGGATGGATGATGTCTAGTGAATATTTTTTTAATTAAACATAATTCACAGGTCCACTATAAACATATTCTATAAAGCACAAGAGCTGCTCACATAATTTGTCAATCTAGTCCTTTTTTTATTTTAAGGCAGTTTAATAGTGAAGTGCGATTTAAGTTTTCGATTAAATTTGTATTGCCTAATTTCGCGGACAGACAAACACACAGACAAGATGCCAAAAATTCGCGGACAAACAAACACACAGACAATAAGTGAAGTTAAGAAAAACGTTGTAAAAAGAAACCACCGTCGCCATACCTGACAATTAATTTCAGATTTAAAAAAAAAAAATTTCTACAGGATAAAAATGGCACCAAGAAAATTAGTTGCATTGAATGCTGAAAAGCGTAAGAAGGCAAATCAAATTGAAGCACGAAGAGAAGCAAATCGAATCGCTCAACAAACTCGACGTGAAAATGTACATGTTCGTATGAGAGAACAACCAAGAGATACTGCAGCACGTAGGGCAACACGTCAAAATCTACAAGTGAGAGCAGTGGAACAACCAAGAGATACTGCAGCACGTAGGGCAACACGTCAAAATCTACAAGTGAGAGCAGTCGAACAACCAAGAGATACTGCAGCACGTAGGGCAACACGTCAAAATCCACAAGTGAGAGCAGTCGAACAACCAAGAGATACTGCAGCACGTAGGGCAATACGTCAAAATCCACAAGTGAGAGCATTCGAACAACCAAGAGATACTGCAGCACGTAGGACAACACGTCAAAATCCACAAGTGAGAGCATTCGAACAACCAAAAGATACTGCAGCACGTAGGGCAACACGTCAAAATCCACAAGTGACAGCAGTCGAACAACCAAGAGATACTGCAGCATGTAGGGCAACACGTCGAGAGCCAACAGAATGGGAAAAAGTAGTCGCCGAATATGAGCAACAAATTCAAGACGGCCCAATGCATCGTTGTTACAGTTGTGATCGTTTGTGGTTCAAAAAACAACTCCACAAAAAGACAAGAGCTGAACTAAAAACTTCAAATTGCACAGATGAGTACATCAATGTTCTTGTACTTGAAGAACTGCACAACGATCATCAATACGGCATCAAATCAGGTGTTGTCAACGTGCCGATTGATGCCAGAAAAACAATCCAAGCAATCCCAGCACATCCGAATGCAAGTGGTGTTGTTGAGGTGACTTGGATGAGAAGCATGCGGTTTAAAAACTACTACATGAAAGCCCGAGTGAACCGTGAATCAATTTGGAATGCTGCAGTAGCTTTGTGTCAAACAACACTCTACAAAGCTGAAGGTGTGGTTCTTGACAACAATTTCAATGTCAACAATCCAGATAAAATTGAAATTGATTCAGCTGATGGACAAGAACAAATGGATGTAGATGAAGCGAATGTTTTACAAATTGACGAAAACGACCCTGAGTTGTTGGAAATTCGTGCACAGAACGAGCACTACATTCCAGAAGAGACGATGTTAGATTCAGCTGAAGGCATCCAATTCGCTCCAGGAGAAGATCAAACTCCACTACCTATCCTTATGGATAAGTACTGTGAAGAGATGGCTTTTCCAACTATTTGGGGAGGAGAACCAAGACGATGCAACGAAGACGTTAAATTGTCATTTGAAGATCACGTTCTTTCAGAAATTCGTCGTTTTGATCGTCGTGCTGTTAAACCAGAGCATCTTTTGTTCATTTACAAAAAAGTGATGATCAAACAGCTTTTGAGTAAAGTGAACATCGTTTTCCGAAAAGCAGCTGTAGACATGAATGTAACAGCACATCAAGCAATTAATCGAGACTTCATCAACGATGCCGTTGCGAAAGACAACGTCTACCGTTTCATGAATTCGATTACTGGTTCACCTGCCTACTGGGAGCAACAAAAAAAGAACGTGCTTGGAATGGTGAGACAATTTGGAATTTTCTCACTTTTCATTACACTGTCAGCAGCAGAAACACACTGGAAAGAATTGCTTAAAATTTTGAAGATTGTTGTCGACAAGCAAGAACCAACAGACGAAGAGCTGAACAACTTGACGTTTGAAGAGAAATCCAGATTGATCAGTTCAGATCCAGTTACATGTGCATTGTACTTCGATCATCGAGTCAAGTCACTGATGGCAACGTGGAAAGCAAGAGATGGGCCTTTTGGTGTTTACAAAATTGCGCATTACTACTACAGAGTAGAGTTTCAACATCGTGGCTCACCACACATTCACATGGTAGTGTGGCTAAAAGATGCACCAAAATACAATCCAGAAGAAGAAGGGAACACTGAAAGGGTCATTGAATTCATTGATCAATTGATGACCACAGAAGACAATGAGGAGATTGCAGATCTTGTCAAATATCAAATGCACAAGTGCTCATTTACTTGCAAAAGAATGGTAAATGGGCAGCATATTTGTCGCTTTGGATTTCCCTTGCCGCCGATGGATCAAACTGTCATTCTGGAGCCGCTTCCTAAAAATCACTTCAGAAATATGACGAATGCTCAAAAGAACAAGATAATTGGAATCAATACCAAACTGCAAAACCTTTTTACGACGAGTGCAAGAACAACTGGAAGTTTTGAAGACCTTCTAACAAAACTACAGTGCACGAGAGACGAATACATCACAGCAATCAGAAGCACAATCAACAGAACAAAATTCTTTTTGAAACGCTTACCAAAAGATTGCAGTGTTAGTGGGTACAACAATAAGATTCTGACGTTGATGCGAAGCAACATAGACATTCAATTTGTTACTGAAGCTTATGCATGTGTTGGCTACATCATTGATTACATCAACAAATCAAGTCGAGGATTGTCACGTTTGTTGCGCCAATGTGTTGAAGATTACAATCGAGGAAATCACTCTATAAGAGAAAAACTCAACAAATTGGCCAACATCATGTACAATTCCTCAGAAATTTGTGCTCAAGAAGCTGCCTGGGCTCGACTTCGATTGCCAATGTCATTTGGTACATCAACTGTTGAGTTCATCAACACATCGCCAATTCAAAACCGTCAACATATGCTGAAATGTAAAGCTGAATTAGAAAGAATTTATGCACAAGATCCAAACAGTACAGACATCCTGACAAAGGGTCCAGTTGAGAGGTATGCAGAGCGACCTAATCAGTTATATGAAATATGCTTAGCTGATTTTGTTGCCAACTGGACTGTCAAAGGAAACGGTGCAGTAGATCTTTTGCAAGAAGAAGAGGGAGCAGAAGTTGTTCATGACCAAGAAGAAAATGTAGATCGAAGAAGAACAAGAAAGCTAAAACTTCAAGATGGGACAGAGATAAGTGAAAGAAGAGAACCAAAAGTCATCCGTTACAGAAGATACAACAAAGAAAACGATCCTGAGAACTATTTTCGAGAGATGATTTTACTGTTTCTTCCGTTCCGAGATGAAAAGACTGACGTTGAAGATGTCAATAAAGAAGAAGTGTTCCTTGCAAATCGTGAAGTAATCGAGAGAAACTACAAAAAGTATAACAAGTCAGATCTCGATTTCAACGAAATTTGCAACGAATTAGAGCAAGAAAGAAGAGTACAAAACAATGAAGGAGTAGAAGAAGGAGAGCAAGACGAACGAGCTGACGAGGAAGGAAGGCCTGAAGAAGAAATTGAAGAATATGTCAACGTATTCGATTACGACGACACAGTCATTCAACCAAACATCGTTTTCGAGTTTGGTGAACAAGAGGGAACAGCTGAACAAGTTTGAAAGTATGTTGTTCCAAACCAAATGCTCACTGATGAATTTTTGGCATTGTGTGACAGATGCAACGAGAAGCAACGTGACTACCAAATGGAAATTCGACATCATTTCCTCAACAAAGATTTACCGTTTTACCACTTTGTAAGCGGTAAAGCAGGCGTCTGGAAAAGTCATCTGATAAAAACAATTTATCAAGATGTTCTTCGAATTCTGAGGAAGGACGTAGGAAATGCCGAAGGTGTTGAAGTACTTTTGGTAGCGTACACAGGAAAAGCAGCACATAACATCGGTGGAATGACAGCGCATTGTGCTTTTGCATTAAATGCAGGTGCAGGCCAATCAAGAGTGACAGAGCTCTCTGCAGACAACTTAAACACACTTGCTGCACAGCTATTCAAATTGAAACTCATCATTATTGATGAAATTTCAATGCTGTCATCCAACCTATTTGATCAGATTCATCGTACGCTAACAAAACTCTTCCAAACACAAAATAAAGACAAAATCTTCGGAGGAGTTTCAGTCATCGTTGTTGGCGACTTTAATCAATTAGCACAGATCGGAAGTTACGTTTTCGAAGCGAGATCAGATCCAATTGCACGAATCGTGGGAAATCAAATTTGGCCACACTTCAAATACTTCGAGCTAGATGAAGTGATGCGCCAAAAAGACGACAAGTTGTTTGCTGAAGCACTAAATCGACTAGCGATTGGGCAAATGACAGATGAAGACAAGCATATGTTTCGAAATCGACAATTTTCCGAAGATCCGATTGCAGTTGAAAGGTCTAATGGTGCAATCAAGCTACTTCCATTAGAGGGAAAACAAGCAATTCGACTTTTCCTGTACAATGCCGAAGTAGATGCCTTCAATGAAGAACGAATTCGACGACACAAAGCTGCAAACCCTGATGTGTTAGCCATCAAATTCACAGCAGTTGACAAGCTGATTGGTAGAGTCACAAAGAGACAATCTGATCAAGCACTTTACTCGCTGGAAAGTAAGAAAACAAACGACACAGCAGGACTACCAAAATCACTTGAATTAGTTGTGGGGGTATTGCGTTACATGGTGTCCACGAATATTGACGTCAGCGATGGGCTGTTCAATGGAGCATCCGGAATTCTAAGGATGGCAGATGTTTTTCAACGAAAAATAAATTCTGTCTACATAGAGTTTGATGATCCAAAGATTGGAATAAAAGTTAGAGCAGCAAGTAAAGCTTTCATGGATGCACATAACATTCTGCAAGGACAAAGAAAGTTTTCAATGTTATTCAGAGTGGAAGTGTCCAAGTTTGTAGAGAACAGTACCCCCTTGTGGTCGCCGAAGGAATTACTGTCCACAAGAGTCAAGGTCAGTCTATGGAGCGTGTAGCAGTACATTTGGGCGCTAGAAGCTTGCAACGCAAATTTTTGTATGTTGCCTGTTCTCGTGCAACATCCCTGAACGGTCTTTATCTGATTGGAGAATTCAGAGACCCAAGACCACCAACTAGAAAAGACTTTCAAGTGGAAAAGGAAATTCAGCGTTTGCAAACAAGTTGTCTCCTCACACCACGCTTCAAGATGCTTAAAGATCAATCAGCAGACATACAACTTGTGTCATTTAACGTACAGTCGCTTCACAAACATGCAGCCAGTATAAGAGCAGACGAAGTGTACACAGTCAGCAGCATTTTGTGCTTCCAAGAAATTTGGATGAATAACACCGATGATGCGGAGATTCCAAATATGATTGAAGTCGTGAGAAATCCAAGCACCAGTAGAAAAGCAGAAGGTACGATTATCTATGCAAACACAAATTCTGGATTGATGACATCACAACCAAAATCGATTAAACAAGAATCTGGTCAACATCAACACATCGAAGCAACATCGTGTATGGTTGATAACATTGTTATTATCAACGTATACAAAAACCCAGCAACAAACAATCGGTTTGTAAAAGATTTCTTCAATGACAACTTTGCAGCACAGCTCAATCAACCAAACGTCATCATTTGTGGGGACTTCAATCAAGATTTCAAAGAGCCCGGGGCAGAAATTGAAAACTTCTTCGAAATAAACTTCAACATTGAACTACTTTCACCAAGATTGGCAACAACAATTTATCAAACAACAATTGACGGAGTTTTCGGACGATTAAATGACTACAATTTAGAATGTTTCAATTATGAGTCCTATTTCAGTGACCACAAACCACTTGTAGTTAGATTTAAGAGAAAATAATTTTGTTTTCAAATATAAAGAAACGTCTTTTTAATATCTTTTTTCAAATATATGCATTACACAATTGAATTTATAAACATTTACAAAATTTACAAATATTTACTGAAAGATAGCATACGTACTGATACATACTACGAAAATGCTCTAACACGTCCTGTGTCCAGAATGGAACAGGCTTAATTGCTTGTTTTTATTTTATGTTATTGTGTAGTTTGCATGGTTGAAATAGATATGGCATCTTTAAGACAAAGTGAATTTGTTTTTTTTTGTTTGTCTTTGAACATTGAAAATAGGAATAATATTTTAGGCCTATCTATATCAGGAGTCCATTTCATTAGAGATATGGAAATTATTTATCATACTTTTCAAAGAAGATTACTACAGACATTTCGTATTATTTTCAGTCAATAATGAGCTCTACAAGAGGTTAGGTGTTTCTGATAAACTCGTGGAAAGAGGGGAGTCATTTTACCAAGACATGATGGTCAAGCTCATCAAAGATCTGGATGCTACAGGTGTGTATGACATTGAACGGGGTTCTATCCAAAGTAATGATCAGTGCCCAATAATTGAAAATGAGTTAAAGGTTGAGTGTTGGGGGGGGGGTCGTAGTTGATTGGTCAATACATACTTGTGAAATGACCTTTTATATTTGTGTACTTTACTTTTATACTTAATGACTTGTGTAGATTATGGAATCATAATAATTTAATTAGTATGTGATGATAATCAGCAACCAACATAATTTTTTCCTTGTCCGTCAAATGTTACTTTCTAACAGTGCATATATTGGCATGACAGAAAATACCGGTTATCATTTTTCAAACTTTTTCTTTTAAGACCAGCACATCAAAAACTAAACATATTAAACTGACATCTAGACATTTGTTATGCTTGTTAATTATATCATCACCAGGTGAGATACAGGTGGATGAAAATGGACGAAAAGTGATGTTTGTCCCCGGATTTGAAGTCCCCCTTATGCTGGTGAAATCTGATGGTGGCTTCACCTATGACACATCTGACCTGGCTTGTATAAAACAGAGGCTGGAAGATGAGAAGGCTGATTGGATAATTTATGTGGTTGACTCTGGACAGGTAGTTCATTATTGACAACCCTCTTATAGTAATTATATACTGTCAGAAATACTGATGAGCCTTTGAGTTTTCTTTCCCCCCACATTTTACACGAAAGGATCATATAGTGATTGCCTGGTTGACGGCACTAATGGGTTTTAAGATTGCGTTTGCTAACCAAAACCATCATTATCCTATGAGTATAAAATAGTAAAGGTAAGGCTTCAATAGAGCCAGTCCACAATGCTTGGTATACTAGAGCCTGTGTGTGAAGTCTCTGTAGGGATGAGATGAAATATCTTAGATCCTATAAACCTCTAATGAGACTGGTTCTATGGTGCCCTTCTTTCATCCTCACCATAGTCGATAGTGCTATGGCAATGGAGGCACCACTGAAGACATAGCGAGGACTTAAGCAGTGGTCTGAAATATCCATTGGTCCTCGCTGGAGATCAAACTAGGTATCTTCAGGTCGACAGTCGATCGATTTACCGCACAACCATCCGTCGCCTGTGTCATTACCCGGGCCATTTTTTTGCTTACAACCACTGGTCTTTGATTAAGACTTGTTAACCTAAGTGCCAGTGTTGTTTGCATTTTAAAAAAAAACGAAATACTATATCCAGTTTTTTTTTTCCACTTAGCTAATTTTAATTTTTGGGAAATAATTTGTTATGCCATATATGAGGATATTTATCAGTCAAATTTACTTGTTTATATTTAAATATGAATCACATAAACTAATGTTTCACAATTTAACCAGTCAAAGTTTTAGATATTTTATTTTTGCTGGGAAACACACATAGGTGTAAATCTTTTTTTTTTCTCATAAGGAAACAGGGGAATTTGCATAAATTTTGCCAATACGTCGTAAGAAAAAATTAACCGAATGAAGAATACAACTTGCTATGCAAGCTTCATTTGTTTTTGTACAAATGTATGTCTTTGTATCAGGAGTCTTTGATTATATTCAGTTAAATACTTTATTGAATTTTTGTGGGAAATTTAAAAAAAAAATAAATTTCAATCTATGCATTCATCAGAATACTCACCTGGAGTCAATATTTGCTGCAGCTAGAAAGCTTGGCTGGGTGGATGCTTCTAAACATCGAATTGATCATGTCGGATTTGGATTGGTTCTTGGTGAAGACAAGTAAGTGTTACCATCTTTCATAAAAAAAAAACATAACATAAACATTACGTGTGATATTACATGTACATTCCACAGATAATGACGACATTTATTTATTTTTTCTAACGTGTACAAAATAAAACATGTTGGTCCTTGACGATGAGGTGGCAAGCATTTCTCATGGAACTTATGGATAAAAAAATGGCATAAAAATAAATCAGTGCATGTCTTATAGATATTATTAAATGGACCACTATTCAAAACTTAATTGCTTAATTTTTTTAAAATCAAATCATTTCACTTCTTATAAAATTGACCGCATTTGTTTTGCACACACTCTGTAACTTCTGGACCTGCATGCCACTGTTATGAACAGCAAAAGAAACTACATGGCCTTACCTAGTACTGCTCTTGAAAAGTTTTTATGTGTAGGCACGTCCCTGATTCAAGCACCAAAACACTTTTATAAAGGTTTCAGTAATTAATATAAATAAATATTTTTTTGTCTCACTGTCTGCTGTAGATCAAAAGTTAGAACCAAGAATATCTGTTTCCTGTTTAACTGTAAATGGCTTCTTGCATGCATCTGGATTTAATGTTTTAAAAATCTTCAGTCTAAATAGTTTCTGTGGTTTTAAATATGAGATGTAGCAGTCTAAAATATTAAAGAGTACATGTAATTATAAAAAATAATAAATTTTAAACAGTAATAATAAAAAATAATAATCTCCAAGGTTTTACAGTGTAGATCAAGTATAACATAATACAACAATTTATGTAAAGTATGTAGATAATTTTTTTTTCCATTTATTGTCTTCTATTTGTACCTCTTATTTGCCTGCAGTCATAAGTGACTGATGGCCAAAGAACCTTTTATTGGATTTCACACCCCTTTTTTTTTTTCTTCAATTATTTCTTAGTCAATAGTAAACTTAAAAGCTGAGCAGAACTTATTCTGTCTTTAAGTAAGTTACCTCCCTTTAAATTGTCAGTTTGATTAGCCCAGTAGAGAGATTATTAGAAACTTCTGTACTTTTAGGCATAACACTTATGTCACCAGGTTCCATATATATAAAACAGTGATTCTCAAACTTTTCCAGCGTATCTATATGCGAAGATCTTTTGTTTCAACACCCACCTTAAAAAAAAAAAGTTTTTTTTTTATCCAGGTTTCCTGAACTTGGACTGTTTGAGAATCACTGCGGGGCAGATGACTTAATTTCATTTCAAAGAAGAAAACAGATGAGAGCTTTTTGTTTTCAATTTGCCACAACTCCAACGGATATGATATTTCCATCTTTTGTTTCCTTCTCTCAATGGTCACTGAATTCTTTCATGTTTTTTTTTTTCCTTTTCTTGTAAAACATTTCTTTCTTTTTTTTTTTTGTGTGGAGTTTAGTTTTGAGTCAATGTGGTGGAAGAGAGTTGGTGGGTCAGAAACAAACATTGCAAAACCAAGTCAATGGGAGTCTTTGGCTTGGTCTATTTTGTCTGGTTGGTTGACTCTTGTCTGTTTGCATAGAGTAATTGACTTTTTTTTTTTTTTGTTGACAACTTGAAATTCATTCACTTAGTCATGGTTTTTTTTTTAGGTGATTCCACAAAATGTCCATAAAATTCATTCATTTTGTCAAAGTTATTATAGATGATGCCATAAAATGTCCATAAAATTCATTAATTTAGTCAAGGTTATTTTAGGTGATGCCACAAAATGACCATAAAATTCATTCATTTAGTCAAGGTTTTTTTTTAGGTGATTCCACAAAATGTCCATATTTCTCTGTTTGCCTGCCCATTGGCTGTAATTTAAAAATATATATATTATTTTATATTACTTGCACAAATATACTGTAACACTTTGACTAGTTTGTGAAATGTCTTTTGTTCATTTGAAATCTTGCTCGATTTTTTCTAGTTATTCGTTTCTTTTATACTTGGTGAGATTTAAAAGTAAAAAATTTTATCCTTTTATCGAACAGTTTATTGGTTGAGAATAACTTTAATGTAAGCAAGAGTGCACCCAGCCTTTGGACTGAACCTTTACATAAGACAATGAAATTATGAAATAATATGTGGTCATGTCATTTGTTTATTCAAACATTCAAGGTCAACATTCTATACGTCAGTGGTTCTCAAAGACGGAGCTAGTTTAAATTGGTTTGACCAAAAAGTTAACTCTTTCTAGACCTCTTTCATTATTGCTTTTCTTTTATCATTTTTTTTCTTCTTTTTAATTAACCTCTGACCTAATGTGTCAAGTTTTATTTGAGGTTACTTTCTCACCGATGACTTTCACTGATTCTGACCTATTTCTTTGTAAAGAGGTTCACCCTCTGTTTGACAATTTTGTAAACCCTGTAATTTAAGTTATATAAAAAAAAAAAAAAGTTTCCTTAGCCCTAATGGACCATCGGGGCAGATGAAGTGTAGAATTCATTCTGTTTCTATAACCTCTGCATATAAAGGGTCTGTGTGGTTAGCACATTGCCCAGCCGCCTTTACTTTACCAACTTAAAGTCAGGTACCCATTTAAAGCTGGGTGGACGACTTTGAAACACATTTCACCTGGAAAAATTCCCATGGTTCTCACAGAGGATCGAACCCAGGACCCTCAGGTCAACAGTCAAGTGTCTACACCACTCGGCCACCCGTCCCACATATCAGGACTGTAATTGATTTATATTGGTAGAACATTAAATCATTAGTTGAGAGATGTTGAGAGGTTGGAGGAGCCAGTCAGATTACCTTGATGAATGTAACACGCCCCACACCCCACTAACTGGCATTGGTGGCGCCCCTCACCCCACTAACTGGCATTGGTGGCGCGCCTCACCCCACTAACTGGCATTGGTGGCGCCCCTCACCCCACTAACTGGCATTGGTGGCGCCCCTCACCCCACTAACTGGCATTGGTGGCGCCCCTCACCCCACTAACTGGCATTGGTGGCGCCCCTCACCCCACTAACTAGCATTGGTGCGCCCCCCCCCCCCTAACTGCCTTTGGTGCGTCCTCCCCCCCCCACTGCCTTTGGTCGCTTCTCCCCCCCCCACTGCCATTGGTGGCCCCTCACCCCACTAACTGGCATTGGTGCGCCCCTCACCCCACTAACTAGCATTGGTGGCGCCCCTCACCCCACTAACTGGCATTGGTGGCGCGCTCACCCCACTAACTGGCATTGGTGGCGTTTCCTCACCCCACTAACTAGCATTGTGGCTTCGCCTCACCCCACTAACTGGCACAGGCGCCCTCACCCCACTAACTGGCACAGGTTTCCCTCACCCCACTAACCAGCATTGGTGGCGCGCCCACCCCACTAACTGGCATTGGTGGAGTCCCTCACCCCACTAACTGGCATTGCGGCGCCCTCACCCCACTAACTAAGCATTGGTGGCTGCTCACCCCACTAACTAGCATTGCGGCGCCACCACCCACTAACTGCATTGTGGCGCCCCACCCTCACTAACTGGCATTGGTGGTGCCCCTCACCCAGTAACTGCACAGGGCGCCCCCACACCCCACTAACTGGCATTGGTGGGGCCCAGGTCTGAATCCCCATTCCTGTACCAAAAAAAAACATATAACGTATATTTCAGTGGTGAAAAGGTTGCCCCATCTGTGTACATATTGCGTGTTGCCATGGGTTCATTGTTTATTGTTCCGATTTCCAAAATTTTTTTTTCACCAAGACTTGCAACTTCGAATTATGACTATTGCATAATGTACTATTTAAGTTTCAAGCTTAGAGAATGAAACGAAGAGTATGTGGGGTTGTTGTTGTTGTGTGTGTGTGTTTCATCCTCTTGAGTGCTATCAATGATTTAACGGAGTTGTTTAAGTCAGAACAGACTGAAAAGTAGTTCCACTGACTGAGAGATTCCAAAAAAAAAAAAAAATGCACGGATTCTCACAATAGCTGCCTTCCGGAGCCTCTGCTCATAACTCTTAAAATATTTGATTGATCCCAAGAGGCTATTCTTTCAGGTTAGTGTTGTTCTTGTATCTGTGGTGGACGAGGCCAATGTGGAGGAGCTATTCTGTGCGCCGCCGTTTTACTGCTTTTACCCATTCTGTGACCTCCCAAGCCTCCCCCCATGTTATTCCACTTCAATCAGCCGTCCAGCGACAGTTTAATATCCTCCAAGAAGCCGGAACCGTCTGGTCTGTTTTCTTGCAGGAGGGCAGACCAGTGGAATGGTTTCATGCCGGAGAGTAATAACAATAAAAAAATAAGGTCTGGCCATTTTGATGCCAACATGCACAACAGGAGAAAAGGGTGGACTGTTTTTTTTAAATATTTTATTTGTTTGTGCGTGTGTGTGTGTGTGTGCTTTGTTTTGAGTATCGATTATCATTGGCTCTAACCTGACACCAACTGCCACTGGCACACACAAGGCCGTGATGTGGCCCTGAAAACCCCCCGGGGGGTGGGGGCTGTGGTGTGTGTGGTTGTTACGGTGGATGACCCTGGCAGAGAATATGTGTGAGAATGTTGCTCTTCGTGAGCACGATGACACACCGGACAGTAGTAGAGTACTGTGTGTAATTAGTGGATATTGAACACAGCTGGAGAGAATGGCTCAGGATAGAAGTCGCTGGAGATCTTAAGTTGGTGGCCCATACCCCGATAGGAGTGACGGGCAATGATGATGATGAACACATTGAACGTGCTGTGCTATGCCTTTGACAGGATCGAATTAGTATTCAAGAACAAATTTAAAAACAAAAAAGATCAATATAGATTACTGAATTGATCTACATTGTTTTTCGTTGTTTAACCGCGTTTATTTGTTTACGATATTGAAACTATTTTTGATAATTTTTTTTTGTACAAATCCAAAACATTTATTTATTTTTGATAACGGGGGTGGGGGGATGGCTCAAGTCATTGTTGTTCACTCTCAAAAAAATATTTATTGTTTCTGGATGTTATATCGGTCTGTTTGAGTCCCCAGGTATGGGCCAGTCGTTTATATAACACGCGAAATGGTAGACTCATACCCAGAGCCTCTCGGTTGGAAAGGCAGGTCAAGGGATTGACTTTGTCTGTCCCCCTCCCCTCCCCCCGATTTTGCCGTTACCTAAAGTATACTGACAGTTTGGTAATGGGCTAGAGCGCTAGAGTAACGATTATGTAAGGTCCGAGACACGCCAGCTGCAGTTTTTTTCCCTAGGGCCCCCAGGTGCAACTTTTTCTATGATCTCCAAATGTACCCCTGTCTAGGGCCCCCAGGTAAAACCTTTTTCTGTGATCTCCAAATGTACACCCGTCTAGGGCTCCCAGGTACAACTTTTTCTGTGATCTCCAAATGTACCCCTGTCTAGGGCCCCCAGATAAAACCTTTTTCTGTGATCTCCAAATGTACCCTCGACTAGGGCCCCCAGATAAGACCTTTTTCTGTGATCTCCAAATGTACCCCTGTCTAGGGCCCCCAGATAAAACCTTTTTTCTGTGATCTCCAAATGTACCCCTGTCTAGGGCTCCCAGATAAAACCTTTTTCTGTGATCTCCAAATGTACCCCATCTAGGACCCCCAGATAAGACCTTTTTCTGTGATCTCCAAATGTACCCCTGTCTAGGGCCCCCAGATAAAACCTTTTTCTGTGATCTCCAAATGTACCCCTGTCTAGGGCTCCCAGATAAAACCTTTTTCTGTGATCTCCAAATGTACCCCATCTAGGGCCCCCAGATAAGACCTTTTTCTGTGATCTCCAAATGTACCCCTGTCTAGGGCCCCCAGATAAAACCTTTTTCTGTGATCTCCAAATGTACCCCCGTCTAGGGCCCCCAGATAAAACCTTTTTCTGTGATCTCCAAATGTAACCCCGTCTAGGGCCCCCAGATAAAACCTTTTTCTGTGATCTCCAAATGTACCCCCGTCTTGGGCCCCCAGATAAAACCTTTTTCTGTGATCTCCAAATGTACCCCCGTCTAGGGCCCCCAGATAAAACCTTTTTCTGTGATCTCCAAATGTACCCCCGTCTAGGGCCCCCAGATAAAACCTTTTTCTGTGATCTCCAAATGTACTCCCCGTCTTGGGCCCCCAGATAAAAACCTTTTTCTGTGATCTCCAAATGTGACCCCCGTCTAGGGACCCCAGATAAAAACCTTTTTCTGTGATCTCCAAATGTACCCCCGTCTAGGGCCCCCAGATAAAATCTTTTCTGTGATCTCCAAATGTACTCCCCGTCTAGGGCCCCCAGATAAAACCTTTTTCTGTGATCTCCAAACGTACCCCCGTCTTGGGCCCCCAGATAAAACCTTTTTTCTGTGATCTCCAAATGTACCCCTGTCTAGGGCCCCCAGATAAAACCTTTTTCTGTGATCTCCAAATGTACCCCCGTCTAGGGCCCCCAGATAAAATCTTTTTCTGTGATCTCCAAATGTACCCTCGTCTAGGGCCCCCAGATAAGACCTTTTTCTGTGATCTCCAAATGTACCCCCGTCTTGGGCCCCCAGATAAAAACCTTTTTCTGTGATCTCCAAATGTACCCCCGTCTAGGGACCCCAGATAAAAACCTTTTTCTGTGATCTCCAAATGTACCCCCGTCTAGGGCCCCCAGATAAAATCTTTTTCTGTGATCTCCAAATGTACCCCCGTCTAGGGCCCCCAGATAAAACCTTTTTCTGTGATCTCCAAACGTACCCCCGTCTTGGGCCCCCAGATAAAACCTTTTTCTGTGATCTCCAAATGTACCCCCGTCTAGGGCCCCCAGATAAAACCTTTTTCTGTGATCTCCAAATGTACCCCCGTCTAGGGCCCCCAGATAAAATCTTTTTCTGTGATCTCCAAATGTACCCTCGTCTAGGGCCCCCAGATAAGACCTTTTTCTGTGATCTCCAAATGTACCCCTGTCTAGGGCCCCCAGATAAAACCTTTTTCTGTGATCTCCTAATGTACCCCCGTCTAGGGCCCCCAGATAAAACCTTTTTCTGTGATCTCCAAATGTACCCCCGTCTAGGGCCCCCAGATAAAACCTTTTTCTGTGATCTCCAAATGTACCCCCGTCTTGGGCCCCCAGATAAAACCTTTTTCTGTGATCTCCAAATGTACCCCTGTCTAGGGCCCCCAGGTAAAACCTTTTTCTGTGATCTCCAAATGTACACCCGTCTAGGGCTCCCAGGTACAACTTTTTCTGTGATCTCCAAATGTACCTCTGTCTAGGGCCCCCAGATAAAACCTTTTTCTGTGATCTCCAAATGTACCCTCGTCTAGGGCCCCCAGATAAAACCTTTTTTCTGTGATCTCCAAATGTACCCCTGTCTAGGGCTCCCAGATAAAACCTTTTTCTGTGATCTCCAAATGTACCCCATCTAGGGCCCCCAGATAAGACCTTTTTCTGTGATCTCCAAATGTACCCCTGTCTAGGGCCCCCAGATAAAACCTTTTTCTGTGATCTCCAAATGTACCCCTGTCTAGGGCCCCCAGATAAAACCTTTTTCTGTGATCTCCAAATGTACCCCCGTCTAGGGCCCCCAGATAAAACCTTTTTCTGTGATCTCCAAATGTACCCCCGTCTAGGGCCCCCAGATAAAACCTTTTTCTGTGATCTCCAAATGTACCCCCGTCTAGGGCCCCCAGATAAAACCTTTTTCTGTGATCTCCAAATGTACCCCCGTCTTGGGCCCCCAGATAAAAACCTTTTTCTGTGATCTCCAAACGTACCCCCGTCTAGGGACCCCAGATAAAAACCTTTTTCTGTGATCTCCAAATGTATCCTCGTCTTGGGCCCCAAACGAAACATCACCAAGGCTCCCCTATGGCTAGAGTCTCCGAAAAAAAAATGTAAAATCGGCTTTGATCGAACTGGCTACCTCCTCGATTTGACATTCACACAGTGGCCCGGTGGGTCAGCGTGCTTACATTTTCAGTAGTACGGGTGTAGCTTGTTGTCTGTAGATGGACCGACCACACTGTTTAGAAAAATGGGAGTGGAAAGATTCGTTAGATAACCTATATAGTCTAAGGAGAGACACGAGACAAATCCAGCTCGTTTAAAAAAGCAGCGGGTCCCAAAGTTCAGCCCCCGAGACCCCGTTCATTTGTTTACGCGCACACTCAGACACACACGCGCACTTGTATTTACAATGAGCATTAGCTCGGGTTGATTTCATTTCTTAACTGCTCATCTTTTAACAGGGGGAGGGGGGACTCGCTGATTTGTGAAATGACTGGTGTGGAGAAGACATGGGCCAATATCTAGCCGTGATTTGTGAAATGACTGGTGTGGAGAAGACATGGGCCAATATCTAGCCGTGATTCGTGAACATAAATAGATGTTATTTTTATTTTTTGTATCCAATGTTTTAGGCGGCGATATGAGTCATTGAGTGATTTGGATTGGTGCAACCACAAGTCATCTTATTGTGCGTAGACGAAATATGTCAATGTTGACATTAAGCTGACCGTGACGCGGCGACATGAAAGAACACGACATGCGCAGCGGTTGGAATCTATCCCCCCCACCCCCCCATAATGGCGATGTAAACTCGTAATAACACTGATGTGATTGAGAGGGAAGGGGAGGTGGGTGGGGGGCAGTTTGAAAACATCACTGTCTGTTTGGTTTTATTTTTGGTGACAGTCCAGCTTATGCCAAAACTTCTCTGGGCGGGCTAGGCAGATCAATACTTAAAAAAATTCGAGATAGGAGGGGCGGGCATGGGGGGGGGGAGTATTTTATGACAAAATGTAGTAAACCGTCGGAAGACTTTGTGCTTTGACCCATGGGGGGTTGAACGTGAGGCGGGAAGGGGGGGGGCTGTGGCTATAGTGGAGGAAATCTGATCTCATAAATATTCAGGCCAGTCTCGCGGCTGAAAGATGTTTTGACCGCGAATGGCATCCCATTCCCCCCCCCCCCTTTCCCCCTTTTCCAGCCATCTACATGACCAGACTGCCCGGTGTCCATAACTGAATATTAAGGGTCCGCCATGTTTCTGTTTGTATTGTTGATCCTGGCGTCTCATGGTTTAGCTGATAGCCATTGTTACACCCCTCTGCCCCCCCCCTTCCTCACTCTTCTTCTTCCCTCCAGCCCTTATCTTGTGTTTTTTTTTTCCGGGCCCTTGTATTGTCTGTCACTTGCTTTGAATGTCTCGAGCAAAACAGACGGCAGCCGTCGGCCGGTGAATTAAATGCTCCACTGTATTAGCAGTTTATTAACAAAACGTCATCATTGGAAATACTGTTGTGGACTTCATTGTGGCCCGGTTTGTGTTCTTCGAAACGTTGTTGGTTCCGAATAAAGAAATACAGTGGGAAACAAATGGGAATATAGTCTGTTGTACGTCAAGACAGAACCAGCCATCTTTAAAAAAAAAAAAAGAAAACATTTGAGTTTGGTTCATTCTTTGTTGTTTGTTTGTTATTGGACAGGAATATCGTTGTTTTCAGCTCTTTTTGATAAGGGGGGGGGGGGTTGGCGGTTGGGGGTATGGATGTCCGACTAACAGCCTGTTACCTGAGGGTCCCGGGCTTAAAATAGTTACTTGACATTTGTCGGACAGCTAGATCTGGCTGGACGGTGGTCGCCTACTTACTCCCTTACCGCGCTTAGGTTGCTGAAAGAGACGAACTGTGTGTCATCTGCCCTTCAAGCCTGTATGGTCTGTAATATGCAATCTTTATTATTAATAATACTAGCTGTACCCTGCAAAACCCTCTTAGGCTTGATCGGTAGGCTGGGTTATTGTTGGTTTCGGGCAGATCCGATTTTTTTTTCATGATTGTATTTTAAACTGGAATACTGTTGTATTAATTCTTTACTTTCGATTTAACGCAGAACCCAAATCGCTATTATATTATTACTAGCTGTACCCTGCAAAGCCTTTGCAGGAAGATAGACTATTGTAAAGCCATTGCCGAACCTAGGATTTGGGGGCCCTGCATTTTGAAGCTCGATACCATATCACGAGAGTAATATAATACTTAATATTTAATGTAAAAAATAATTTTGGGGGTGACCCATCAAGCTGGGGCCCGGCGATTTTGGACCTCCCCCCTAGTTACGCCTCTGTGTTAATTTTTTTTTTTTAAGTTATGAAATAATTTAAAATCTAATTAGTTGTTGTTTCTTTTTCTTACAACATCCTAAAAGATAAATTATTTAAATTAAAAAAAATGTCAAAGAGATCTAATTAGTTACTTTTCATTAAAATAACTAAAATGATATATTCTGAAAAAAAAAACAAAAAAAAAAATGTCTCTTGGAGAAATCGAACCCGGAGAGTCTGCAAAACACACGAATTTTAGGCCAAGTCGCATATCCTCACAGCCACCGCGCAGCACAAACAAAACTGTAGTTTTAATGTACTATAAGAAAAATATTGCTCGGTTATGTTTACATTTTAGGTCTATATTGTTATTTTGTAATTAAGAAATAATTCAAAGCCGTATTTATTTAAAATCATAAATATTTTAAAAGCTGAGAACTTAAGTAGTATAGAAATTTGCAGAATTTCTTTTTTTAAATATTATATCGACTTTTAAAAAGAACTTTATTTACGAAATTAGATACGAAAACACGGTCAATAGTCTTATCGTCGCCGACGTCGGAGATTTTCGATTATTACTATTGTTTTACGTTTGACGATGTTAAAATGCTCTGTTGTAATAAAACACTACAATGATTTGAATGATATTATATGCTAATTATTAATTTTTAATATTGGGGACTTTTACATTTTATAATTAAAAGCACAGAAACTATTGAAAACTGTAGATATTTCTAAAAGAAAAGTTGAATCGAGGATTCAGGGGATGACGCCATTTTGGAATTCTTGTTTTCCGCTTTCGATTTAACGCACACTGGAACAACCTTTCAATGTATTTCACACACTGCTCAAGGTTATAGAAACAGATGAATTCTACATAACATCTGTGCCCGGACGGCCCCTGTTAGGGCTAAGGGAACTTTACTGGTTAATTACTAACTACTGGGGAGAGAGAGAGACTAGAAGGCAATTTAAGTTCCAGTTTGGTTGCAGGCATCATTGCTTACAAACAGCTGATAAAATACAGCAATATTTTTATATACAGCCCATGGAGTGTTTACGTGTGCTCCCGTCTTGAGACAGTGCACCAACATTGATGACACCCGTATGTATGCTGTCCCTGTGCACATGTCTTGCACACTGAAGCCTTCACCTTCCCCCCACCCACCCCATTGCCGTATCTCAATCAAGTCGCCCGAAAACGCCTTTCCCCGGATCATAAATCGCGGTGTTTCAGCATGTTAATTGTGTCATCAAGACGTCCATTGGACCTTGTCGGTGTGTTGGCGAGATTCAATCGATACCGCCTAGTTGCAAGAGGATGAAATCAGAAATCGCCTCAGTGTCCAGTTTGGTCCAGCACTTTGTTTTTTTATTATGATACGAGCAAGCTTATTTTTTTTTTTGCTTCGTTGTCTTTTTTTTAACGAAATGAAATGTTCATCATTGTTTCTTCCGGTTATGGTCAACAACTAACAATTTCTGACTTATCGTGTCATTATATTTATTTAACCGGATGTTCTTAAACATTGATAAAAAATAAAAAAGGTCACGTGTAAATTACAATGAGCCTCATCCTGGTGGATGCGAGCCCAATATGCGTTGGTCCCAGGTTCCATCTACAGCCACTCCTCCAGTGATCTACGTTTTCCTTCAAGGGTCCTTCCACTGCAGTCTCCCTCGGCTGTGGCTAGGATGTAGAAAGGGCGTCATAAGAACGCCCCCCCCCGCATGCGCTTCACCCCCTATACCCCTTATTTTTTTTTTATTACAGTTTGATGAGTAAAGAATCCCCCCCCCCCACCCCAATCGAACACCCGTCAGGCGCATGTCTTGTGGCAGTTAATCTAGTTGCCACCAGCGTTGAATAGCGAGAGTGAGTACCTGTTGATCCATGTCATTTGGTTTTTGTTTTCTTTCTCTTACAAAAAACCAACAACGACAATGAGATTGGATTCATTCTTCACCTCCACTGAATCCTTGTCCCCGCCACGCCCATGTAACTCTTTTGCTTACATCATTCTTAGGGAGTGCACCTTATCACGAGCATTGCTCGCTGGGTGATTGATTTGGCTGCTTGGCGTGATCGCCGTTTGGGGAGGGTAGGGGATGGGGGGGGGGGCGTCCGTCCCAACGTAATATCCAATAAACTCACCGGAGATGACCCCATCCTCCCCGCCCCTCTGACGGGAGTGGGGTGTGTGTGTGGGGGGGGGGGGCGGATAACAAATTATTGGGAGGGGGGAATGTTTTTTGCGCGCAATTAATTTTGATTTCAAGCCTGGCAATGGCGTAGGTCGAGCAGGCTGAGAAATGTATGGTGTAAAGTTGTCACATGAAAGACGTGCCCCCCCACCCCCTCTCCTCCCGTAAATGTTTCCCCACAAGTGAAGATTTGTTGAGCAAAAAAGTAAGATAGGTCTTTTTTTTTTTTAGATGATACACAGAAGTGAGGAAAAATAGGATATGGAAAAAAATAATAATTTCGTATTCATTTACGGTGTACCGGTCGATGCTATGGAAGGCAAAGTACAAATATATGTAACAAAGTAAGTGGAGCAAATCTAAAGTTCCTGAATACATGAAACTGGTCGAACCGAAAGTTGACCCTTGGGGTGGGGTGGGGGGAGGGCTTATAATAATTCCTCAGCAATTTTAATTGAAGAAGATATGTTAGAATTACTTTGAATATAAAAAACTAGGTTGGAATTTAAGAAAGTAGGTTAGAATTTAAGAAAGTTGGTCAAATTTCAACTGCTCTCGATTTTCTAACGTTGACCAACAAGTATCGATCTGTCACCAGACTCTTGACATATTTTAGTTCAGCGCCGTCCTCGTAGTCTGTGATGTCATTGTTGTTGTTTGTTTGTTTTGTCTGACACACCGCTTTAATTCTGTTGATTGTTATTGAACTAGACACTTGTACGTACTCTACTTCCTGGCTTTGTCCAGAGCTCATCTTGCGACTTCTTAACCTTTTGTAGGTCGTTTGTTTAGTTTTTTTTTCTTTATCTACTTTAGTGACTTCAGTGGTTGACACGTGTTGTGTTTCAGGTCATAATTTTCAGGCTTGTAAGACATAAAAAAAATGCTCTACCTCTCACCAGTTCATGCTAGTGGGTCGGGTAGTAAAGCGCTCCGGCTGGCGACCTGAGGGTCCATGGTTCGATCTCCGGTGAAGACCCATTGATATTATAAGTCATGGCTAAAGCCTCCCCCCCCCCCCCGGCTACGTGCCTCCGAGGCCATGGCACTATCGGCAGTGGTGGGGAAGAAAGATGGTCAACGTTAAAATATAGTCCCATTAGTGGTTTGTAGGAACTAAGTGGTTAGGGCTCGTTCGCAAATGACGTAACGCTTAGGGGGGGGGGTGGTCTAGGATTTGTGACATTTTGTGACAGGGGAGGGGGGGTTGCGAAATTGTGACGTCACAAAAAATAATAATTATCTATGAGGGAATCCAAAATTTGGTTGAATTTTCTGCCAAAATTACAATTCTTATCAACTTAAAATTTTGAAAATTGACCGTTATGAAATCGGCGTTGGAGAATTCAGGAGAAAAAGAAGAAGCTATTGAAATTATCTCTATCGATCAGCATCTGAATGCCTTATGGGAAAATGTAAAAGAATGATTGTCTCCAAAAGTAACGAAAGAAAAATAAATCAGTAATTTGAGGTATTTTACTTTATTTTAACTTGTGACGTGACATAGGGGGGGGGGGTTGAAAAATGTGTAACACTTTGTGACAAGGGGGGAGGGGGGGGTCTAAAATGTCGTTTTTTTGCGTTACGTCATTTGCGAACGAGCCCTTACATCTCACCGGTTTGTATTGAATTGGCTTCTAAAAAAATAAGGATTGGGAAAGCACTGAATTCTGGTCGGTTAAAGAGAAGATCGCGCAGCTAGTGTGCATGTTTGCTATGTAGATGTTTCAGCGAGTGTCAGTAGTGGGTGGGGTGGGGGCGGGGAAGTAACGTCTTCTCTTTGCGTGTTAGACAGGCTTAATTATTAGGATTGAAAAAAAAAGAGAGACTCCACATGTGGTAGTACATCGGTGTTAATAAAGCGGACTGATGGGTGGTCATTTTTTTTGGCCTTACATTACCGTCCACTAAAGTTACATGCACCCCCACCCCCGTCCCCCCCCCTTTTTAATTGTTGTTGTTCCACGACAGATATATCGGCGTTAGTTTCAAAATTTCAAAAAGAAAGAAAAAAAAACCATGCCCTATGATATGGAGCAGCCTCACCATCTCACCCAGCCTCACCACCCCACCCAGCCTCACCACCTCACCCACCTCGCCCAGCCTCACCACCTCACCCACCCCACCCAGCCTCACCTCCGCACCCACCTGGCCCAGCCTCACCACCTCACCCAGCCTCACCACCTCACCCACCTCGCCCAGCCTCACCACCCCACCCAGCCTCACCACCCCACCCAGCCTCACCACCCCATCCAGCCTCACCTGCGAACCCACCTCGCCCAGCCTCACCACCTCACCATTCCTTTGTTCCGTCTCGTTTTGTCCTTTCTGTCAGTCGAGGTGTACAGTTGTTGTTTTGTTTTGCCTGACCGTTGTTATTATTGCAAAGTGCCAAGGGCTCCACCCTTGAACACCCGACCACGGAGAAGAATAGCAGAAGGGGGAAAAACCCTAAGTATCTGGTGAGAAGTGGTCATTATCTAGCCACGTCTGCCAAATAGGAACACCTTCATTATCCACCACCTTTCTCTCTCTTTCTCTCTCCCCTCCCCCTTTTTTTTTCTTTTCAGTCTGGAGGTGTCTAACAGAGACCACCACACCAGCAACAAGAGACGATGTGAGGTCACCCTGCTCACTGTGTTCCGTTTTGTTTAAAAGGGGGGGGGGGGGGGTCACTCTGTTCTCTGTGCTGGTTTCCTCCGCAATATTCCCTAAACCTACCCCTTCATTTTTTTTCTTACATTGTTCTATAAAATGAGTTAATTAACGCTTTTTGACGTCTGGCTCTGTTTTTTTTTTGTTTTGTTTGTTCAAGTTTTGCTGCAGCCATTGTTTATATTAAAGGAAGGCTGGCTGGGTCCGTTTATCCCTGGTGACTTCTTCACTTAATCATCGTTATTTGTCTCTGTGCCGTTTCCTTGAATGTTGGGATTTGGGTTGCCATTTGCCAAGATGGGTTTTTTTTTTAAAGTTGTGCGGTACCCGTGGTTTAACGTAATCTCAGTAGACTCTCGATTATCCGTGACAGATTAGTGAACACCTGGATAGGCCGAATTCCGTCCATCTCATGCCATTAAAATACTCTTTTTTTCTTTCTTTCTTTATTGAATGTTCAAATACTGTTGATTTATTGAATGTTCAAATACTGTTGATTTATTGAATGTTCAAATACTGTTGATTTAATGAATGTTCAAATACTGTTGATTTATTGAATGGTCAAATAATGTTGATTTATTGAATGCTCCAATACTGTTGATTTATTGAATGTTCAAATACTGTTGATTTAATGAATGGTCAAATAATGTTGATTTATTGAATGCTCCAATACTGTTGATTTATTGAATGCTCCAATACTGTTGATTTATTGAATGTTCAAATACTGTTGATTTATTGAATGTTCAAATACTGTTGATTTATTGAATGTTCAAATGCTGTTGATTTATTGAATGTTCAAATACTGTTGATTTATTGAATGTTCAAATACTGTTGATTTAATGAATGGTCAAATAATGTTGATTTATTGAATGCTCCAATACTGTTGATTTATTGAATGTTCAAATACTGTTGATTTATTGAATGTTCAAATACTGTTGATTTAATGAATGGTCAAATAATGTTGATTTATTGAATGCTCCAATACTGTTGATTTATTGAATGTTCAAATACTGTTGATTTATTGAATGTTCAAATACTGTTGATTTAATGAATGTTCAAATACTGTTGATTTATTGAATGTTCAAATACTGTTCCCATGAATGAGTACACGTCTCGTTGTTTCACTGTGAAACCTGATTGTTGTTTCTTTAATCATACATTTATCAAAAGTAGTTTGATTACTGTGCAATCCTACACGCTATATTCACATGGGTTTGAAATGAAGCGTCCAGTCACATAAATCTAAAATACAATACTGTGATACTTTATGCACGCTCTCTTCCTATACAGACACACTCAACCCAGCCCTTTTTTTATCTCCTAATATTCATCTCTTCCGATGATTTATTTGAATCTCGTTAAAGGAAAGACGTTTTGTAGAATAATGACGAGATATGGTCACTGGCTTGATTATGAGAGGAAGAAAATATGCGCTGAGTACTTTTATTGGGAAGACAGATTCTATGTAGGTTTTAGTTTGTTTTGTGTAGAGTTTTTCTGGCTTCAAGTAAAGCACACCGAGCCTGATTCATATTATGGACAATCGTTTGGCGGTTCTTTTTTTTTATTTTGATGACTTCATGTCGTTTTCGTTTTATTTCAGCATAAGATGACCTCTGCCTGCTAAGCTGTGCGCGTGTGAACGTGCCCAAAACTCGCCGAACGCACGCGCACAAATCACAACACACACACACATGTACACATGTGTTGTGCAATATTCATACGTACTGTCATGTTGCACACAGCACATTGCGTCACACAGCTTTCGGAAGTGAAGAAGACTGACCACTAGTCGGATGGGGTTTATTGACTTTTACCGACAAATGTACCCATTTAACCTCCATTAGTAAAGAAGGTGCAACATTTTTTTTTCTAGAATGAATGAGTTACAAGAATCTACAAGAGTCCCCGACCTTTCAATACAACCAGAGATTTTATGATTGGCGAAACCATGAGGCATAGCAATTTAACGTTGTATGTGTCTCATGTGAATTTTTTTTTCTATCTCGTCTACTTTTAGCTTCTGCACATAATACAAGTTTCTAGACACAGATGACTACTGACACTAGACACAGATGACTACTGACACTAGGCACAGATGACTACTGACACTAGGCACAGATGACTACTGACACTAGACACATATGACTACTGACACTAGACACAGATGACTTCTGACACTAAACACACATGACTACCGACGTATTTTCTCGATGCCTTGTAGAAGATTATGAGCTGTATAAGTTAGTTAGTCGATCATTGGTGATACCTTGTTCACAATTCACATTATTTCAAAACACTCTTGAATATTATTGAATCCACAGCCTTCCCATGACGATGCTGTAAAAAAAAAACATCTGTGGGTGAACGAACGGCATCATATTAGCCCAGGGATGGGCCAACTTTTTTTGAGTCCCGGGCCACATTGGGTTTTACCCGCGGGCCAGATCAACTGCATATTGACGGACAAACATGTAACAGTCATAGCGTAAAAACGAGTGTCGGGACGGATTGAACTGTCCAGCGGGCCGGATTGAACCGTCCAGCGGGCAGGATTGAACCGTCCAGCGGGCCGGATTGAACCGTCCATCGGGGCCGGATTGAACTGTTAAGCGGGCAGGATTGAACCGTCCAGCGGGCCGGATTGAACCGTCCAGCGGGCCGGATTGAACTGTCCAGTGGGCCGGATTGCACTGTCCAGCGGGCAGGATTGAACCGTCCAGCGGGCAGGATTGAACCGTCCAGTGGGCCGGATTGAACTGTCCAGCGGGCAGGATTGAACCGTCCAGCGGGCAGGACTGAACCGTCCAGCGGGCAGGATTGAACTGTCCAGCGGGCAGGATTGAACCGCCCAGCAGGCAGGATTGAACCGTCCAGTGGGCCGGATTGAACCGTCCAGCGGGCAGGATTGAACCGTCCAGCTGGGCGGAGTTTGCCCATGGCTATATTAGCCATATCTCAGGAAAATGTCTTCTGTCATCGAACAATATTAATGTATTTTTTTTTTCAACTGTATTATTGTGAGTCAAGATTAGTCCACATTGGATTTTTCCCCCCTTGGAACGTGAGAGTTTGAAAGATTACAGATGGCCGCCAATATCGCGTGTCAATTGCCCCAGTGCCAAGAGGTACCGGAACCAAACGAATTGTATCAATAGCCATGACTCATGTTTTTATTGGTGGGTTATTTTTTTTCGTGAGGATAATCGGGCAAACAATATTTCAAACGCCACACCGACAGTGTGAGGAGTTGTTGAACTAAGGCGTCTTAATTAGTGCACAGTGTATATATATATATATATATATATATATTGCAATGTGACAATTCTAATGAAACTAATGTGCATGGTATTCCCCTGGTTTGTGCCATACATCCCCCCTCCTCATGCTAGCCAACACTCGACACGTAGCTCCCCATGGGGGACTAATCCCCAACCAGGTGTGTCCGGTGTGTTCATCAATCGCCTCATTTTGTTTTAAATTTCACTATTTCGGCTAATGGTGGCTAGTTTAAACGGTCCAGGTGCCGGTTGTGGATGTTAGTTTATTTTTATTTAATTTTGTCAAACCGGTAAATCCATGTCTGGTCTAATTTTACTTGGATGATTTAGCATCATTTTTTTTCTTTCTTCAAATAATTAGCCAGTACGTGCAAGAGGAGCAGACATTTTCATTTCTGCATGGATGTTACATTATACTCAATGTCTTTCATCTGTTTATGTTGGCGCTTGTCTTGTAGATTGGCCAGATAGCATTTTTTTTTACATTTTCAGCTCATTTATTTTTATATCGAAATTGAGAAATGGCCTGACAGAAGTTGAAACAGCATACAAAAAAAACTGGGAAGTTGGAGCTGGGGTTGGGGTGGGGGGGGGGGTTTGATTTTTTTTCTTTGTTTAAAGTTGTCGGTCGTGACTATGAATAAGTGAACATTTACTGGTGGCTCCATCTCATGTACTCACTAGAACTCAACAATTGGCTCACGTTTAGGCGGAAACTGACACACACACACACAGACGCACACACTTACCGTAGTTGTTGTTTTTTTCTCTATTTCATTTGAAATTAAATTTTCCTTTTTTTTTAATATATAAAAAATAAATGAAGCGTTACCTTTTAGAGATAGGATATATTATATGGGCTAGGACGGGTTTGTTTGGTGTGTAGCCGTTGTGTATCGTTTCTAGTGGCAGAAACTGTCCATTTACACCCCCCCCCCTTTTTTTTTTCGTACTCACACACACACACACCGGTCTTTAAGAATGTTTTAATGTTAACTTAAAGAAATATTTTATGACATTGGTTACTACATTAAAACAATGGCAATGAATTTCACAAAAACGTTCGGCGCATGTTATACAACACTAGAATTAATTTTACATACTCATATGCATTTTGTTATCTAGACTAAGTTCTAATAAATGATCTGCAATATCGTGATATTTCGAAAACCTTCTGTAATAATTCTTTTGGGATTTAATTGTTAACATTTGATGATTCTAATACTGTAATACAAACATCCACGTAAGATTCATGCGCCCAACGTTTTTCGTTTTTATAAAAATCAGAAGCTCTTATAAAGTCTATTACTATTACCATATTACCAATTTATTCAGAAATTATTTTCTGCTTTTTAGGACGCAAGAAAAACGTTGTTTTTTATAAAATATTTTTTTATAATGTAATTTTTATTTCTTTCTTTGCTGGAGGAGATGACATGAGAAAATTCATCAATCTTATACACAGTACACAAAAAAAAAAACGAGACAGATATTTGTTACAATACTAGCCATACCCTGCAAAACATTTGCATAGAGTTATATTCCTTGAGGTTTGATCAGTAGGCTAGGTTATTTTTGGTTTCGGACAGATCCGATTTCTTCATGATTTTTAGACGCGGGGAAGACGCAATTTTGAATTTTTGATTTCTACTTTCCATATAACGCAGACGTGAGACCGCTATTATTTATATAGATTATATCTGAGGGTGCTTTTTAAAAAAAAAAATATTTGCACACACAAGTGGACCCAAAAAAAAAGGCACCACGTATATCTAACAAATTGTTTTTCTAAATGTTTCTTTCTCTTTTTTTTTTCTTGTCAGCAGTGCTGAGTGCGTGGAATCTTTCATAAAAAAATATATTACATCGAGTATTTGTTCAATGTTGTCTCATTGCCTGCACAACTATAAACTTCCTGAAAGCTTTTTGCAAACCTTCTTTCGACCAAATGTTTTTTTTTTTCTTCTTTCGTAATATCTTTATCGATATCAGACAAAATAAGTAACCCGCTTAGCTACAACAGGAGTGCGACAGTTGGGAGAGGTGAAAAAAAAGGGGGGGGACTCGAACAGATATTTACATTATATAATGTATACATTACAGTTGATTGCAGTATGTCTGTATGTTGAAGAGTTAACATCCGCCAGGAAGCCGGAACAAGAATCGCCGCTGCGGTGGAAAGTGGAAAAAAAAAACGCGCATCCTTCATTTACAGCAGTCTGTGGAACTGGATGATTTACATACACACAATCTGGGGGGGGGGGATAGAAAAAAATAATAAAATGAAAGCTTGTTGGATATAGGTCAATATAGAGGACACCCTGAAACATGTGATTTGATGAATAGAAACTGCAATGACATTACCTCTCTCTCTCTCTCTCTCTCTCTCTCGGTTGATTTCGTTCTACCACAAGACTTCACCTCTTCATGGCCGATTTGAATGTATTTTTTGTTCTTCTACTAATTGACTTACATTTAAAAGCAAAAAAAAAAATAAAATAAAAAACCTAACCGTGAGAGATGAGAACTGGTGTGAGGCTCTGTATTGATTGTCTCTTGGTTGTGGGGGGGGGGGGGTCTGTGAAACAAGACATTCCATTAGTTGGGTTGGAATTTTTTTTTACCTGACCGGTGACGTCCTCAGGTGTCACTCAGTGTGGATAATGGACCGAGAGATCGCCAGCTGTCATCCAGCGTCTGTCGTAGACATGAAGGGGGGGGGGGGGAGTAGTGCTTTGTAAAAACAACAGACACAATGTTATTATTATTTTTTTTTATCTCTCTTTGTTCTGTTCTCTCTTGTTGTTTTAAATTAGAAATTGATAGGTACCGAAATAGCTCGGACTAATTGTTTGGTGAGATGGACAGAGAGAGGGGGGGGGGTGTCTTACTGTTTAAGCTTCGGTCTTATTCAGAAATTGTTACTGGTTGATAGGGTGGGGCAGCGGCTACGAGATTTCTCTTGGACAATGTGTGTTACTCTGCCACTGTTGCTCCCTCCAACTATTCGGCTCAATTTTTCACATTCCTACGGGGGCACATGGTCACAGAACTGATGCCGCTGGGCTTAACGAACGAAATTCTTGTTTATATTTACAGTTTTTTTAAAAAAAAAACAAAAACAAACAACAAACATCTCTATTTCAGCTGCCAACCATGTTTCACACAAAAGTGTCAGACTACTCTGGCAAGGGATCTCATTGCTGACCAGATAAACTGAAATCATTAAATGAGATTTTGCTGAAACATTGTAAAAAAAAAAATATATCAGAAATTTTTAAACTGTTTGTTTGAGGTTGTTGGGTTGTGTGTGTGTGTGTGTGTTTGACTGCTCTCTTTAAAAGAAAAACACAACAAAAACTCCGCTTTTAGAGCTTTTTAAGACCTTCGCGGGTCACGTGAAGTAGAGATCACATGTTTCTCTGTAGCCACGGCGTTCTACGCGATTGTGTGGCGCTAGCAGCTGCAAGGAGGGGAGGACGGATGGTCGCGTGGTAAAGCTTTCCACTGTCGGACCTGAGTGTCACCGGTGCGATCTGCGGTGAGGATCGATGGATATTTCAGGTCATGGTTTAAAGTCCCCCGCTATATCCCCAGTCGTGCCTCACAGGCCGTTGCAATATCCGATATTTCTTGGGGGGGGGGGGGGAATGAAAGAAGGGCACTGCAAAAACTGTCCCAATAGTTGTTTATACGATCTAACAGATTTCATTTCATCCTTACAGGGACTTCACGAAACCCTTCCCCCCCCCCCCACACACTAGCCGCTAGTACACAGACCCCCAGCCCTATAAACGTTAACAGTGTTCTTGTTTTTTTTTTTAGTTACTTCTAAAAAGGCAAATCATTCATCTTCATTTTCCTATCGCTATATAGACGGAACGTGTTTGTTTCTTTGTTATGTTTGTTTTTTTTAAATCGTGTATGACATAGATACAAGACTGTGCTTTCAGCGGTGTCTTGCCTTCCTGTTTGAGTCATAATATCAAGTTAGAACTACTCGGAGAACGAGACGAGAAATGCTAAATACAAATGAGTCTCTTTAACATAAAAATAAAAAATTTAAGAGTCAGCCTGCAGACAAATATCGATTTGTTCCAGTAACGTTTAGATTTGAGAGTACGTTTGTTCAATTCAGCCAATTGAATGCATTACACTCCTCCCTAGTGCCTGACTCGTTCAGATTTTCTGCTGAATGCTTCAAGACCTTCTGAACGATTTTTTCCCCTGGGAGGTGGGGGGGGGTGGAATGGGCCGTACAAAGAAGGGGGGGGGCACTAGGTAATCGGTCTGCATGTTTTTGATCGTTCGCCTGACATTTGAGTATGTTCCAGATAATTGATGTCAGGTTTGATCTCTGCATCTGAGACATGACGTCACCTCTGAACCAGGGATGTCTGTAAACGTTTGTTCAAACCCCATCTTATTCGGTTTAGTTGTTTTCGAAATTAAACTAATGTTTCGGTCATATATAAGAGGAAGAAAAAAAGTTGTTTGACGGTTTCAGTCTTGTTTTGTTTTTTTTTTGAAGAAATTCACGACGTTTTATAAATCTGCATACATATTGGAGTGGGGTGGGAGGGAGATATAACCCAGTCGAATACAATTGTCACAACCCTGATATGAAAATCTAGGAATCTGGCCTTTCCTGTCGTTCAATCGTCATTTCCGCCTCTTACATGCCCACCGAATACACATGGGCACACACTAAGCTTTCATTTGCATTTTCGTCCGTGAATCAGAATCGGATTGACATTGAAATATTTATAAAAAAAAAATTAGTATTATAATGTAAACATGTAATTATGTAGCCTATGAAATATTGTCTTAGATTGTAGACCCATCATAGACAGCTGACCAATTGAATGTATTATCATGAAGTGATCAAATATCACATTAACTTTTTAGGTTCAAATATTACACACACACAGGGGGCGGATTTAGGGGGAGGTGTTACCGCAGAAGTTTAGGTCAGAC
Organism: Bulinus truncatus; assembly: GCA_021962125.1. Taxonomy (NCBI): domain Eukaryota; kingdom Metazoa; phylum Mollusca; class Gastropoda; family Planorbidae; genus Bulinus; species Bulinus truncatus. The sequence goes on along the minus strand of JAGDYQ010000048.1, from coordinate 5,315,657 downwards.
ATCATTTAATTATCCGAAACATTTTTTGTTCTAAGACCAATTTTCAACAGTGAAAACAGTTTTGCCCCCCCCCCCAGTCAAAGTTGTCTAGATCCGCCCCTGCACACACACATTCCGGTACAGATAAATGTGGACTAATGGCTAATGTAAAAGCAACGGTAACGTAACATCCGCACTGTGCGTGAGTTGGTAGTGAGTGACGAGTGCAAGTTAACAGTCGACTGCAAAAATGTTGGTGTTTAGTGCCCCATATATTAACAGCACATTGATAATTGATTTTTGTTTTGCTTTGTGTATTTCTTGCGCACGGAAGGCCCCGCCCCCCCCCCACCCCCTCACCTCTCGTTGTACTCTGAGGCAAAAAGCTTTGGCAGGCAGATACTAATGTAGATAAATACGTTTCAGATTTTCTGCTTCTGCAGTATTGTTGAAGTCTACGGTTCTCCATCGGTGTTACGAGTGCCCCAAGGGGTACGGGGAAAGGTTAAGCAGGGGTACGGGAAAGGGGTAAGCAGCGATGTACAATTTTCCTTTAAAAAAAACACATGAAGGTCGCCAGTTAACTGCGTTACTCTTCACCAAACGCGGTATTAAAAAGGTAACCACATTCCATTATGAAAATAAGTGAATTCATTCCCGGGCTTACATGTAAGTGGTACCCGCTGACATACTTTCGCACCCATTGGGGTACAGTCGTGAAAAAGGCAGAGAACTGCTGGTATTTAAAGTCCATTGGCTTCTATGGATGAGCCCATATGCATTTATTTATTTTGTAAACATATATTGATTGGTGGTGCATTACAGTTATGAAATTCAGTCTTGTTAAAATGCTTTGAAAAATAATCTTTTTATTTTATATATTCTAGGTGCAAAGTTTGAATTATTATTATTTTTTTTTTAATAAACCGACATAAAACCACAAATACGTTGTTATTGTAAGGACTCAATGACAGTTGACTTAAACCAGTTTACTTTCTGTCCGAACTTACATGGAAATCTGCACTGCTGATTCATTGACAACAACATGTTTTCTTTGTGGGAATGTATTGACTCTTTGTGTTTCTTCTTTTATTCACTTGATGGATGTTTGCTTCCAGTTAGCCAGCATTGTTTGCCGCTCACTAATAGGACTTAGACACCTGACCTTCAAGTTCTTCAGTGTACAATAGGTCATACCACTCAATTGAATGGTATGAAGGATTATTATTTCGTGAGGCTGTCTGTTTTCTAGTGTTCAACTTATTACTCTTTGCCGGCACTTTAATGTCAATGGCTATGATTTTTTTTTGTGTGTCTCCAAATGTTTTTGTAGGTATTCAACCACTGCGACACTCTATTGGCATCTCTTTATTATTGTTGTTTTTAAACCGTCTGAAATAAATGAAATAAAAACACTATTCTGTGTGTATACACATATGTACAGTACATATATATATATATATATATATATATATATATATATATATATA
>JAGDYQ010000048.1:5302944-5313688 GCA_021962125.1 Bulinus truncatus | reverse complement strand
GGGGCTTCCTCGGTAGGGGATAATTTTGTCACACAACAAAACTGAACGTTGGCTCAATTGTGAAACTGTCGAGTCCAGCATATAAACACATTTGTAATGCATTATGTTAAAATATAATCAAAACATAATTACACTGTTGTTTAAAAAAAAACTTTTTTAAAAGCTGAAGAACACTCTTTACAAATATTTAAAAAAAAATAACGTTCGGAGAGTAATGAAATAATAAAATTGTAGCGACGGTCTTAGAGATACTATTACCGTATTAGGCCCTACGCGTCCTTTTCCATGAATTTGTACTCATAGTATGTGATATTTATAGTATAACGTAATCATGCTATAAAGAGTACTCATAGCATATGATAGTATAACGCAGTGGTCGGCAAAGTGCGGCTCCGGAGCCGCATGTGGCTCTTTTTCTCCTTAAGTGCGGCTCTGGCATTATTTTTATTCAGTATACTACTTATTAAGTGTAATACAATTTAGTGTAATAAAAGTTTACTAATCATGCAGATTTGGCTCCCAATTTATTTTTAAAATTTTTGTAATGTTCATATTTGGCTCTTTGGATAATAAGTTTGCCGACCACTGGTATAACGTAATCATGCTATAAAGTAAAGTCCAGTTTTGTAAAAATAAAAATATTTTTAAGCATATGTTCCCTTACATTAAAGACTAAATAGCGAACCGAAGACATGTTCAAAACGAGGCTGTACGTCATGTTCTATTTATATTCTATGACGCCATTGAACACCATCGTTTTTTTTTTAAATAAGAATACTTCAAAATTGTGATTTATATTTGGTATCGACAAAATACAAGCACATCGGGGGGCCCCCTCAGTAGTTGGGGGGGGGGGGCTAGGCAGCCGCCTAGTTTACTTATCCATTAAAGCGTCTCTAGGTGCACAGGTAGGTCCCCTGGGTCCCAAGTAACGCAATAGGGGGCCGATAAGACGCGCGCTACTTAGTGTTTTTTTTTTTTGTTGTTGTTTAATCGATATGCAGCTGAAAAAGTCACATTTCTTTTTTTAAAAAGTCATACTCACACGTAACGTGTGTGTAGAATTTCTTTGCCCCCCCCCCCCAAACCATCCATTGCACCACCGCTGCCCACTATTTCTCTGGACGGCCCTGCACATAACTAATTCAATTATATTTTCTAATCTCTTATTATATGCCTACGTGTATAGGTGTAAAGTCCCTGTAAGGATGAGATGGAATCTCTTAGATCCTATAAACCACTAATGGGACGGTTTTTATGGTGCACTTCTTTCATCCCCACCTTAGACGATAGTGCAATGGCCATGGAGGCACCACGGTAGATATAGCTGGGGACTTTAGCCATGACCTGAAAAATCCGTTGGTCCTCACCGGAGATTGAACCAGGGACCCTCAGGTAGACAGTCGAGCACTTTACCACACGACCGTGTATAGGTTGCAACATCTAAAAAAAAATACTAACTTTTTTTTTTGTTGTTTTTGTTTAGACTTTGTGCGATAACATGGTAGAGTGTGGAGCAGGTACTGGTTAGTACTGGACACAACGTGGTGTCCATTTAATTTTACAATTATGGTAATCGGCTAGAGATGTGTGGCTGCTATACATCTGTTCTACTCTGACCTGTCAGTTTACTTTAGCGCTGCCGTTGTATGGACATGATCGGGGGTTAAATTTAGGTTCAGGTTACTGAAAACAAGGGTCATTGCTTTGGGCGTAAGCGGTGTGACTACAATGAATGAACTAGTCGCCAGTACTAGACCTAAAATGACTTCGAAAACTTAACTTCGGAATCGGTGGCGTCGCTGACAATACGGGGGACCTCCAGCAAAATGAAAAAAAGTTTGAGGGGGTGCAGAGGCGTAGTGAGGGGTGGGCAAGGGGGAGCATCATGCCCCGGCACTACTCACAAAGGGGCGCCAAATGGTATATTTTACGTATAATATTATATGGTTTTTGAATGGGGGGGCGCTAAAAAGGTATTAAAAAGGTATTGTGCCCGGGCGCGAGTTAAGCTCACTGAGGGGGTGGGGTAGGCTTTTTTAAAACACCCTGTCGTCGTCTCACCTCCCCCTTCATCAAATTTATGTTTCAATGTCCTGCAATCATCACCAGTGCTGACCGCCTGGAACAAAAAAAGTAACGAACGTGTATAAAACAGAACAACGGTCTTACAAGTAACCATTCCCTGACAAGAATTTAAATTGTTCTGTCGAAGTCGTTATTAATACCAGACCTGGTTTATTTAAGCTAACAAAAAAAAAAAGAGCATAAAGACACTGCCCGTTGGTTTAGACGAGGCTAAACTTTGTCGGCTTCATTGTTGTACTTCTATCTTCATTGTTGTACTTCTATCTTCATGGTTGTACTTCTATCTTCATGGTTGTACTTCTATCTTCATGGTTGTACTTCTATTCGGGGGTTGTGTGGCTAGGACAGTGTCCACTCATGTTTTCACCCCCCCTCCTCAGCAAAAGCCAGGTGGCCCATTTAAAGCTGAGTGGACGTAGGTATCTAATAAGCATCTCTGCTTCGACCGGTGTTCATCTGTCTTGCGCTCCCACCAGTCTCTTGTCTGGTATCGATTACCCAGAGCCATTCACACGGACAGGCAAACACTGCAACCACACAGGGCCCCTTCTAGTACGATTTACTGTCAAATCCATCGCTTGAGGCCCCCACAGGTACTTTTGCCTAGGGCCCCAAAAAAACTTATCCAAAGGCTCTGCTAGTACTAATACAGTTGGAATGGGGAAATTGGGTATTAAACGTCTATAGGACACGTATTAAAGAAAAGTAAATAGAAAACGTACATAGTTTATAGTATCATTACTCTTGTTATATATATATATATATATATATATGTATATATATATATATATATATATATATATATATATATATATATATATGGTGGGCCAAAAAAAAAGTGAGAACATCATATAACATACGAATTATTTTAAAAGTATAATTTAATTAAGTGTATTGTTTCATGTAATTTTGTTTCCAAAGTATTTAGCCAATCAGAAATCCTGTTCAATGTGTCCTCCCTGCTTATCAACAGTTTTTTCTAAGCGTACAGCTAAACAAACTTTGATATAATTATATTACCGTCTACGCAATGTTCTCATTTTTTGGCCCACTCTGTATATATATATATATATATATATATATATATATATATATATATATATATATATATATATATAAACTATGTCTGTTTGACATGTGACTGCAGATCGTATGGACATGACATGTGTCACGAATATCATGGCAAGAGAGAACCTCACTGTGACAGCTGTCACATACAACTTGACACAGACTGTGTTGAAGTCATGTGACAGAACCGTGCTACCAAGTGAGGAGTATTTTACGTGAGTAACCCCAAAGTCGAGAGAGAGAAGGGATGGAGGGGGGATGGGTCTAATATGTGAAATAAAATAAAGACTAACAATAGTAAATAAAAAAAAAACTCTCACAAATTAAACTCACAGATTACATATTGGTATAAAAAAAAAGTGTAAATCGTTGCATCTTAATGCTGAAAAAAAATTCAATTCAATTCAATTTTTTAATACATAATATTAGAGAGAGACGAATTAATTCTCTTCAAGGTCATGTTAAACAATTTCATTATTTTCCTTTATTATATATCTACTCTAAAAGCTATGGAATCTCCTAAATTCCTGTATAAAAGTTTTATTTCATCTTATATCATACAATATTTTTAACTAATGTAAGTACCTGCCGTATGTATGTGTTTTGTGTCCAACTAGACAATTATGTCATCGCTAACTTCAGAGGCCAATATGTTTAACAGTAATAAAAGTTATTATTTAGGAATCCATAACAAGAGATCTATCAAAAACAATGATAGTCTTTGAGTAAACAAATTCGTTTTGAACATATCCTAGTTATGTATTATTTCCCCAGACGTAACATTCTGAGACTAAATGAAGCAGACGACATGGGTAATCTTGGTGGTATCAGTTTAAAGCTGCTCATCTTTCTGGCACTGGCCTGGTTGATCCTTTTCTTCATACTCAGGAAAGGTGTAGAAACATCAGGAAAGGTAATTTAACTTTTTTATAAATTTCTCAAAATGAAACTTGAAAAAAAAAAAAACTATAGTGAATTTAAAATATAATTGTCAGAGAGATAAATACTTAGAAATTAAACAAACAACAAACTAATATAATCCTTTGAAAGACTCAAGTTGATAAAAATACACTTCTGAATTTGACTGTTTTAAAAAAAACATGCAGTGACGTACTTGGGAGACGTATTGTGCCTCCAGCTAAGGATGGAATGTTCAGAACGATAGTATTTTTTATATGAGATGGGGGAGGCATTTTTAACGCCAGTTACGCACCGAATAAATGTATATTTTGAAAAAAAAATTATTCAGCATAAAAAAGAACCAAATTTGGCCGTAAGTGGACAATAAAAATGGGTCTTCTTTTAAGTGGTAATATCAAGAATAGACGTTTTTCAAAATATGTCTTATTGTTCTAATTCTGTTTTCTCGACTAAAAACTTCTCTTCATTTATGTTTATATGGGGAAAAAATTATTATCAATTTTGAGGCACTTTTTAGTAATAGAGTTTCTTGAAATTTCGCATGCATGTTTTTGCTCTATGACAATGCACTATTCAATAATTAATTTTGCAATTAATTAATTTTTTATTTTTAACAAATACGAGTTAAAAAAAACTTTCATTTTACTAATCAAGGGATATAACCGTGTTTGGCTATGACGAACGACACTAATAAATAAGTTTTTCCACTACATTAATAACTACATGTACTACAAAAAACAAGCAATTAAGCCTGTTCCATTCTGGACACAGGACGTGTTAGCGCATTTTCAGTACGTTTGTTATCTTTCAGTAAATATTTGTAAATTTTGGAAATGTTTATAAATTCAATTGTGTAATGCATATATCTGAAAATAGATATTAAAAGGACAAGTAAGTCATGTTGAATAACTGTTACAAAAATAAATAATGATTACGCCCCTTTGATTAGCTTTTATTATTTATATTTAAAATATAAGCAAAACGGTACATAACAATCTCTTATATTTTGGCCCTGAGAGGTCAAATCGCGAAATGGACTTTTGATGTACACTTGGCCGGCCAAGACCTACACAATGATATATACATCATGGGTCTAGAACTTATGGTTGCTGAGATATAGGGCGGTCCATTATTAATATAGCTTATATAGTAAAAAACGGCACTTTATAAGGCCCCTTTTACGGCCCTGAGAGGTCAGATCGCGAAATAGAAAAAAAGTCATTTCTTGGTAGGCCAAGACCTACAAAATGATATATACATCATGGGTCTAGGACTTATGGTTGCTGAGATATAGGGCGTTCCATTATTAATATAGCTTATTTAGTAAAAAATGGCACTTTATAAGGCCCCTTTTACGGCCCTGAGAGGTCAGATCGCAAAATGGAAAAAAGTTATTTCTTGGCAGGCCAAGACCTACAAAATGATATATACATTATGGGTCTAGGACTTATGGTTATTGAGATCTAGGGTGATGACAGACAGACAGACAGACAAAACGAGGACAATAGACGAAAATGCTCTAAAAAACACGTAAAAATACGTTTCCGGCAAATATACTCTCACATCGAATTGCTGAAAATTAGGAATGGAAAGGTGCCGGTTGATCTGACCTCAGGGCGAATTTCAATGCCCCATAACTTCTGCTATTTAAACATGATAAGATTAATATTTATTGCAAAATAAATATATATATATATATATATATTTTAGAAAACTCTGTTTTTATCGTGTCTTGTTTATTGTTTACTTTAAACAGGTAGTTTATTTTATGGCCCTGTTTCCGTACTTTGTCCTGGTGGCTCTGCTGATCAGAGGTGTCACTCTGGAGGGCTACATGGAAGGCATCAAATATTACATCATACCAAAGTGGGACAAACTCGCCAATGTTGACGTAAGTATTCGAGTTACAACGGGTGGATTACTATGAGATTAGGAGAAAAAAATGTTATATGTGATAGTATCCTGAATAATACTTAAATACCAATTGATAAAATGTCAAGAAAGACCAATTAGTGGACAGAAAAAACAGCAACTTATAGAAAGAAACAGATCCTAGTTTCACTGTCCTGACAAATCACAAGCAAACAAATGTACACACACACACAGAGACTAACTTACACACACAGAAACACACCAAATGAATCACAGACAAATACTTACTTCAGAGTCACTACAGTAGATTTGCCTCTCCGTTTCTCTTTGTGTCGTGTGTTGTAGCTACATTAATGAATTGATGCCTTTTTTAAAACTATCCTACAAGGGTAAACCGGCATTGTAGTTTTCATAAAGTTTATAATGGCGTGAAACCCTGTCAGCTTTTGCTTTTTCACTTTGGGCAGGGGGGTGTTCCTAGAGGGGGGGGGTCGTTCATCTCTTACTTTACAAAAGTGTTGGTCTAAAGCTCCATGTAGGAAGTTTGGAGCAGCCTTCTCAATGACCTTGTCTCTCAAACTCTTCTTTTTTGCCTCAGCTTGCAGTGTTGACGTCACACGCTTCACACCTATAGTGAGGACGGAGTCGCCAGTGACGTGTCCATTATGTACTTGGTGCTAATACATTATGTACTTGGTGCTAATACATTATGTACTTGGTGCTAATGCATTATGTACTTGGTGCTAATACATTATGTACTTGGTGCTAATACATTATGTACTTGGTGCTAATACATTATGTATTTGGTGCTAATACACTATGTACTTGGTGCTAATACATTATGTACTTGGTGCTAATACATTATGTACTTGGTGCTAATGCATTATGTACTTGGTGCTAATACATTATGTACTTGGTGCTAATACATTATGTACTTGGTGCTAATACATTATGTACTTGGTGCTAATACACTATGTACTTGGTGCTAATACATTATGTACTTGGTGCTAATACACTATGTACTTGGTGCTAATACATTATGTACTTGGTGCTAATACATTATGTACTTGGTGCTGATACATTATGTACTTGGTGCTAATACATTATGTACTTGGTGCTAATACATTATGTACTTGGTGCTAATGGATTTGTTTTTCCAGATTTTGTCACGCCTGGTCATGGCAATCATAGCTGTTGAGATCGTAGTGCAAATCTTAGACGTGCAGGCTGCATCCTTCGGCAGTTTGGATATCGAGTGCCTGCTGCTGTACACTTCTTCAAGCCTTTATCCATTCCTGGCATTTACTTCCAACTGTGGTTTTGTCATGTCAATGTATTGGTCCTGATGTGGTGGCATTGTGGCCTCTTCCATATTGTTCCTGATTTGACCTTTTCCATATTTGTACTGATGTCATTTCTTCCATATTTGTCCTGATGTAACCTCTTCTATTTTTCCCTATCCAGGTCTGGAGAGAGGCGGCAACCCAAATATTTTATTCCCTCGGCCTCGCCTTCGGTACTTTGATAACTTTAGCTTCGTATAACCCTTTCAAGCACAATTGTTATAGGTGAGTACATCATTTGCTGCTTCACTTGTTATTACATTTTATCCCGTAACACCTTTTAAAAAGTTTATTTTTACCTGTGTCAATTTTGATGATTTTTTATGTAGGAAAATGTGTAGGCCCACCTTCAACAATATTTTTATAGTTTGTTAATTTCTTAATTTGCCATAGTTAAATAATAGGCCTATCATTAAACATCTGTTAACGTGTGTGTGTCAGTAAGAACAGAATTACCGATGGCGTAAGTTCAATGTTAAGTATGTACATAAAGCTTCTGAAAACGTATATATTATGTTTGGTGAGTGAAATGTTTTAATATAAAATAAAAATAATATATTTAATAATCCACTGCCTTGAATCGCAATAAAATTAATTAAACTAACATACAAGCAGACTTGCTGTGCCTAGATTATCAGAGCCATCCTTACAATTTTCGAGGCCCTCGTCTGTCGCATAGTTGGCCTGTCCATGAGAGTGACTCTTTAGATTATCATCGCCATGCCAAGAAACTCAACCACTTTCACACAACCTGCCTCAGGCGCATAATGAGGATCAGATGGCAAGACAAGGTTCCCGACACTGAAGTCCTTGCCAGAGCCAACATGTCCAGCATCTATACCATGCTAATGCGCTCTCAGCTTCGCTGGGCAGGCCACCTCGCTCGCATGCCAGACCACCGACTGCCTCGAAAGATCTTCTACGGAGAACTGCAGCAGGGAAAGCGCTCTCGCGGAGGCCAGAAAAAGCGCTACAAGGACACGCTGAAGTCCTCTTTGAAGGCTTTCAACATGGATCCTGATTGCTGGGAGGAAGATGCCCAGGACAGAGCTTTGTGGCGTCACTCTGTTCACATAGGCGCTGGGTTATGTGAGGCAAATAGAACTGTTGCTGCTGAAACGCGACGCCTGGTTCGCAAAGCTCGCGCTGCCGACCACCATCTGACAGCCACCATTCCCTGTCCCCACTGTCATAGACTTTTCCACGCAAGGATTGGACTAGTCAGCCATCTGCGCACACACCGACACCCACCAACCAACACTCCAACCTCTGATGACTAGATGGTCTTCATCGAATACGATGGACGAACTATATAGATTATCATAAAATATATATAATAATTGAAAGTTCATAGTTTGTTGTATCTTTAAGGGACGCCATAGCAGTGGCAGTTATCAACTGTTCAACCTCTGTGTTTGCTGGGTTTGTCATTTTCTCTATGCTGGGTTTTATGGCTCACGTGACCAATCAAGATGTGCAAAGTGTCACAACTAGCGGTAGGTGACTATAGCCATATTCATAGCTCTGATTGATACCACACAAGTTTTGGTAGATATATATTATGTAAATTCGTGTATTGCCTCACACTCTGAATACAGTGTTTTATCCACACCCCCGCACCTCCGGGGGTGAGAAGGGAAAATCCGGCGGTGAAATTTCAAATTCCGGGGGTGAAAACTACAGTATTGTTTGGTCGTAATCATGTTCAGGGAAAAAAGCCGGGGGTGAAATTTCAAATTCCGGGGGTGAAAACTACAGTATTGTTTGGTCGTAATCATGTTCAAGTAAAAAAGCCGGGGGGGGGGGATTTCAAATTCCGGGGGTGAAAACTACCCCCGGAAATGGTCTGGATAAAACACTGCTCTGAATATGACCATTGGTCTATCAAACAGACAAAAACAAACTGAAGTTTACCTACACTTAAACAGGAAAATTAAAAAAAGAAATGTTCAAAGTTGGAGCATCGTGACTTAATTATGCAACCCTGACGCAGATTTAGAAGTGACGTTTAATGAAGTTCCTGTAAACAGTGATTGCTGGGTCGTTTCGCGGGCTGTGTGCGCCAAATGATAGATTTTAAAGATAGTTAACTTTTGGAATGAGATTTAAATATGACGGTAAATGGGACTAATGAACTAAGTATGTGTACACTCAGTTGCAATGACATTTGTGTGTGCGCGCGCACACGCGTAAAGTTTAGATGGAACAGTGTAAAAAATGAGATGATTTCTATTGATCCTATGACAAATAGGTGACCGATCAATAGACAGACATATGTGTTAATTCCCCCCCCCCTTACCCTCAACAAAGAGGCGGCTACAATAATAAAAGGAAGAAATATTTACGCTGTGGCCCGAAAAGTTTTACCACACCGGCACTGATTGACAAACATAGGACATTACTATAAGACATTTCTGGTTGAGGCGGGATGGATTGGGGGGGGGGGGGGAGCGTGGCTAACAAATAAGATTTTTACTAAACTGACCTTTGACCTCTTTATACATCGATATACTTTTTTTTTTAAAATTGTTGTTTGTTTTTTTTTAAGCTACATTCATTATTCTAGCGTTATATTGTTGTTGTTTTTTTTTTTAATTTCTTTTACAGGACCAGGTCTAGTGTTTGTTGTCTACCCTGAGGGCATTGCACGTATGCCCTTTTCATCTGTCTGGTCAATCTTGTTCTTTGTCATGTTGATATCTCTGGGCATGGATAGCCAGGTAGGTCACGAGCTCTATGGCTGGATGGTTGGTGTTGTCACGTGATTAGATTGGTTTTTAATGGCATCAAGAAATGTCACGTTGCCGCAAACCTAAGTTTCAGAGTCAAATTAAAAAAAAATAATAATAATTGTTTCATGGTTTTGTAAATTGACTTTCAATCCCAAATTTAAAAAATAAAAGGTTTTTTTAAAAAGTGCAAAAAAAATTATAATTGTCTCCTTAAGATTAAAAATAGTTAACCATTAAATGCAAATAAAAACGAAAATGATTTGCCTTCATGAATAATCAAAATAAATTTTTAAAAATCCGTACCTCTCTCGACGAAATTTGTTTTAAAGTAAAATAGATATTTAATTTAGAAACACATCACGTGACAATATATTTTGTTTAGTTGCCAGGGCCTGGTCAATGTATATTTTCTAAATCGTTTTTTTTTGTGTGCGGGTGAACAGTTTGCCATGTTTGAAACAGTCATCAGTGCTTTGGTGGACGAATTTCCCGCCGTGCTGCGCAGACGTAGAACGTTGTTTGCTTTTGTGTGTCACGTGGTTGGTTTCTTATTAGGGATTCCCATGGCAACCTACGTAAGTAAAACGTGCATTGATTTTTTTTTTACTGGGACAATTAAAAACCAAATTAAGATTACCCGCCCACATATTTCATAGTCCTTGGCCACATTTCTCTCGGGGGGGGGGCACATAATTTTATAGCCCATTTGAGCTGTTTGTA
>JAGDYQ010000048.1:5261055-5302444 GCA_021962125.1 Bulinus truncatus | reverse complement strand
TTGTCCCCGTTTTGTCTGTCTGTCCGTCTGTCTGTCATCACCCTAGATCTAAACAACCATAAGTCCTAGACCCATGATGTATATGTCATTTTGTAGGTCTTGACCTGACATGTGTACATCAAAAGTCCATTTCGCGATCTGACCTCCCAGGGCCAAAATATAAGAGTTTCTTATGTACCATTTTTGCTTATATTTTAAATATAAATAATAAAAGCTAATCAAAGGGACGTAATCATTATTTTTGTAACAGTTATTCAACATGATTACTTCCCTCTCTATACACGAAAATGCGCTAAAATGTCCTTTGTCCGAAACGGAAAAGACTTAAATTGCTTGTTTTTTTTATTTTTTGTTTTGCTGTTAAGACACACCAGACCCAGTGTGAGCGTGTGAACGCACAAAACTCACGGAGCGCGAGCACACATATTAACAGAGCGCTCAAACTTATCTATAAGTAGGCCCAATATATACCGTCATGTCGTGTTGTAAAAGCTGCACCGCCAATACCTTTTTGCAGCATACAGCCTTTGGGTTAAATTATAGGGAAACATTGTTCATCGTGTATACACATCAGTCCCACAAACCATGTACACACACACACACACACACACACACATACACTCACCAGTCATCAATGTGCACACACACACACACACTCTATTTTATATACAAATATTCCAAGTCAAACCGATTAGATTGTTTATGACTCACGTGACACCAGTCTGATCCGGATCACACGATTCAACACGGACTTGTAATCAAACAGCCGGTGTTTGTATCTGAAGCTGGGGCCATATTTTAATATTAACACAGAACATCACAGACTGCACCCCCACAGCCCCCGTCCCTCAATGATTGATGGGCTTTGCACATCACTGGTAAAATATATTGTAGTTCAGAGCGCTCAACCACAGAGAAGTTCAAAGCAAGCACACTTTCAGCAACAACGACACTATACCTGTTTATATATTTTTTTTTCCTTTCTAAGTTGATCGAACTTGATATTTTGTGACGGGCTTAACTCTGTTTGTCTGGTACAAACTTCATCTATTTGTCGCTAGTTTACATTCTAATGAACATTAACGTGTACGACATTGAAAGGATTTCAGTGGATTGGTCAACATTGAATTGTAAAAAAAGAACAAAAGCTCACACGTATTTTTTTCCAATCTACTACACCGACCATTCTAACCTAATATATCGACCTTTCGATCAACCAATCAATAATCGAATCTACCCATCCATTCATTCATCCAATATACTATATCTTTTCTAATCAATCTATATATGTTATCCATTCACCCACACATCCATCTAATAGATCTAATATATCGACCTATCTAATCTATCCGATGGACCAGCCTGTCATCTAAATGAGATGGTCAGATAGAAGGAAATAGACAGCCGCAATCAGAGAGCAGTTCAATGTTTTAAAAAAATATAAAGACACGTAACGAGAGTTGTTTTCATCTAGTACTGTGAGCCGTTATATCAAATACACACAAAACGTCCCTGTATCCCCCCCCCCAACCAGATATCTATCTCCACAAACGTCACATCTGTTTATCAAGAACTTTTTGTTTGAAATGCCAAGTTTTGACCAATAACGTTATCAATGTCTTTAGGCCAGTTCAAGTTGGATGATAGCAAAAAAAAAAACAACAACCGAGGCGTGTTTTTCTCTTATTTCATCCCCCTTCCCCTCCCCTCCCCCTTTTTTTTTGCTAGATCTGAACGAATGTTATAATGCTCTTTTTTAAAGTCATGGAAACATTGAAATACTGTACCTAGTACATGCATGTTCTATTGGTACGTTTGAAACGCAGGTTTAACTTATCTGGAACAAATCCAAAAGTGTTTCTTTTTAAAACAAACAAACAAACAAACAAAACAACTTCCTTTTTGAATTCTGAATATGACGAGGTCTGTGTTAATAGAAGTCTGTTTCGTTATGAAACAACAACAACAACAACAACAATGCTTGCTGTTACTCCGTACAGACACTCGTGTTGTGTCCAGTGTTGTTTATATACACAGTACTGGGTACTAGTATAGCGGTGGGACTAATGGCGCCCTTTGTGAGTCTCACACCGATGCATACATTGAATTATTTCTTTACCTCTTTTTTCATTGAATCTTTTAAAGCCGGTCAATGTGTGCTTCTTAAATTTTTTTTTTGTTTTACTTTATACAAAAACTGGATGTTACCAATGATTAATGCCGAGACCCGCACCATTTCATACAGATCCGACAGAACATTTATTCATCTGCCAGAAATGTGCTCTATGAATCCCTCCAATCTGTTTATGTTTTTTTTTTTGAAGTCCCCTGTAGGAGTAAAATGTTTATTTTTGATTCTAAAAAAAAAAACAATAATGAAACGGTTCTTGTGGCACCATTCTTGCATCCCTACCACGGCAGACGGATGCACTGGCAATGGATACATACGTAGGTAAACAGCTAAATGCCCCCCCCTTCTTTTCCAACCATTGCCATCATATGCTGCGTAAAAATTAGAACCTTTCAACGGAAATTGGACAATCACGGGTGTCCCAGTGACCATCGAACCCAAGACCTTCATGTCAACAGTCGCTCGCCTAGAGAAGTTATTTTTTAAAATACTAATAAGTCAGTTTGACAGATGGTGTGTGGGGGGAAGGCGTGGAGGTAAGGAAAGTGTAACTATTAGATAGAACTATGCCCTTAATCTTTCACTATATATATATATATATATATATATATATATATATATATATATATAGTGTTGTTTTAGTCCCAGGTCATATTTTAGTTTCAGTTTTTATTTCGTTTTTTCTGTAATAATTTTAGTTTTCGTCTAGTTTTAGTCTTGCTTCTAATTTTAGTTTTAGTTCTCGTTGACGAAAAGTCAACATTTTCGTCAACGAAGGTTTTAGTTTTAGTTTTCGTCAACGAAAACAACACTATATATATATATGTATGACCATATGTGGGTATGGACTAAGGGCGAAGCATGAATTTCGATTGTTAAAGCAGCAGGAAGAAATCGATACAATAATAGTCCTCATAGTTGTAAACAATACTGATAGATTTTTAGATACACGTATTTATAATGTAATGCTTAGTTTAAAAATGCGAAATTTTATGATAACAGCAAAAATTAATTAAAATAGTCATGACAAACCATAGCATTTTTTTTTGCGTTAATCTTTCTTAAATGCCTATTTCTTCACGATTTTTGTATCAATTCATTCATGTGTGTATATATAATGGTGTTTATTTCTCAACTTTGTTGATCATTGCTAAATGAAATTCTGTATATATTTCTATAAATGAATGCATTTAGTTATGTATGTGTGTGTGTGGTGTGCATGTACAGAAACCATACTTTCCAATGATTAAATAAAAAGTAGTCACGATATTTACTTGTTCACATACAATATTCCACCACATATCGTGACTCTTTTTGTCGCCGCATGGATATGCTTTTTGTGACCACATGTTTGCATTACTCTCACTTGTTCAATTGTGATTAGTCTGAACTATAGAACTCTGTCACGCTGTGACCGAACAGCGATACCGGCGACCAGTGCTCGATTTAAAACCAGTGCCGGGGATGAAATTAAAAAATTCTGCAGATTGGGGGATAAACGTATGTCTATGGTTTCATCCCCGGCAGGGATATATTAGCTAAAACAGAGCCGGGGGGCGACAGTTCTCAGTGCCGGGGATATCCCCGGCATCCCCCTACGGTAAATCGAGCCCTGCCGGCGACCTGCATGTAGTAGTGATGTGTGTGTGTGTGTGTGTGTGTGTTAAGAAATGTGCAATGCCGTCTGATATCGTTTCGTCGATACCATTTACCGTATAAACTCCTACATACAGTTCAATGAACGCTTTACATTCATTTGTGTGTTTGTGTGTGTGCCTTCACAGAGTGGTGCTTATTTTGTTCTCTAAAATGATTGTGTAGCACATTGTTGAATTAAATTATAAATTTATAATAGCGAGGGGAAAGGTAAAATTCAAAAAAAAAATTCTGCATTGTGTAATATATGAGCGGCTTCTATATCGTCATGGATGGCTACCTGGTTGTGTGTGTGTGTAGCGTGTGTGTGTGGTCAATTTCCCGAATGTTTAGGGTGTGTGTGTGTGGTCAATTTCCCGAATGTTTAGGATATCTAGAACCATGTTCTGCTGTGTTGCGCGTTTCACCGTGATAGAATGTCACCAACTCTACACATTATGTGCTAATGATGTTCACACGTTGTATTCCAATATAAAAGGGGGTGGGGTGGGAGCAGAGGGATGGAGGATGAAAGAGAAAATAAATCTGCTTTTTTTATCACACGCCCACCCCTCTCCCACGCCCTTGGGCCCCCATCTAAAGATGACGTATCGATCAGGCGAGGCACCGGGGAGAGGGGGGGAGATTTACCCAACAGATTTGAGTGCAACCTTGTTACGAGTTGTTTCAACAAATCAGCTAAAGAATTGTTGGCATGAACTCGGTTGTTTGTTTCATGTGCGAGTGGATGCATTGGGGGGGGGGGGGGGGTGTTTGGGATACGGCTCTATTTGAATGTCTTTCAGATTAATGATTTGGAAACATTTCCAAATGAATCTAAAAACGAATGTTTTATTTTTATTTTTTTTGTACGTGGCGCCATCGGCTTAAATATAAAACAACAACACAACAATAACAAGGCACACATTTTTATAACGCTGATGTCTCCTACACGTGTTGAAATACTTTGTGACGGATGCCATTTTTTTTTTAAAACTAGGCCATAGACCTTTCTCATAAAGTAGTCCCCTTACTGAATTGTTTATTTAGAGGGGCTAGTTACACTTCCGGTACCAATTAATGTACTTGAATTTGCGAATAATAAATTTCTGTTGCCGCTATTCTTTTAATTTTAATCATGAAAATCAAATAATCAAAATATAATATATTTTTCAGTGTGATTATTTATTATTATCTTAAATGTTAAAACTATAACAATGTTTTTCTGATTTTTAATACTATACGATATAATTTTTATAATTAAAGACCGCTGCTAACACTAGTGTATGCTCTCGACATTTTAATCTTAATATTTTAATGGGCTGTCTGTAAACAGTTAAACATGTGTTTAATGCAAACAACTTCAACTCAGTAAAAAAGTACAATTGTATACCAATGTATAAAGTTGACATTTTGAATATGACTCATTGTAGTCCGACTTCCTTGACCAAAAGGCTATGTTTTTTGTTAATTTGTCATTTTTCAAACATTTGTATCTGGCTGTACATATATAAATTCCCTTCTCGCACCAAAAAATCACCAGATATTTTCATTTTAAAAAATATGAAATAAGTAACATATTTTTTTATAATATTATATGTTTTTCCTTTTACCTGTAAATTATGAGGTTCGTGATTTTTTCTCTGGCTTCTATAGCATCTCGCTGATAGTTTGACTACATTTCCTAGTGTAGAGCTAAGGTTGTAACTGTATATTGTTTATTTAAGAAAAATAACACATTGACCAGCACCTCAGCATAATGAACAGTGGCGCAACCGGAAGGGGGGGGGGCTTGAGGCCCCCCAGACCAAATCATCAATACATATTTTACTATATAAAGTTACTAAAAAGACTGTTAAACTGTCTTTTTTCAATATGTGAGCCCCCCCCCCAGCACTTTTCGCTGGTTGCACCACTGAATATGAGGTAGTAGTTTCAAACCTTTTACTACCGAGTTTTAATTACTATCTATCGCACAATATATGCTAACCAAAAATATACTGTTTTAACAATCATGGTTAAATAATATAATGTACATGAGCATGGGCGTATCTATCCCTAAACAGGTAACCAGCCCCGTAGCGTGAAAATTCTACAGCAGGGGTCAGACATTTTACAGCAGGGGGCAAGGCAATAACAGGGGTGGGGGCAGGTAATACATTTTACTAAGTAGAGCAAATAAGCAGGGGGCCCGGCCTCCCTGCCCCCCCCCCGCACGCTACGGGCCTGCTGGTAACCCTAATCGTCAATTATAAAAACTTTAAATAACAATTTTAGTGTAAAATGTAACTTTTCATGTCATGGACATACTTCTCAGAGAAGTATTTGTAGCCCTTCGTAACTTCTCTATCTGATATCGGGATATTTTGTGACTTTAAAAACTTGTCAACATCACAAAAATTAAATTTTGGTATTAAATTTAAAGTCATTTTATCATACAAAGTAGGAAAAATAATCGAGCTAAGTATTAATCAAGTATAAACAAAGCGACCGGAAGCCCATTATAACCCTTTCACAAAGACAGCTGACGCGCAGGAATACAAGTGAGAAAGGTCTATGGAGCAAGTGTTTAATTTTTTTTTACCTAAAGCAACAGGCCAACAGCTGATGTGTTTTATACATTTGATAAAATGTGTTATTAAAAGATTATTTCAAAGTCATATTTGGCGTGTTATAATGCATGTGTAATCGCGCCATTCTACAGAAACATATTTACCCCGCTATTCTTTCGTCCCCCCCCCCTTCAATTTCAATCAATCGACTCACGAAACGAAGGGACATAACACACCGACTAAGAAGCAAATTTGGACGATTTTTTTTTCCCCCCTACGATTTATTAGTTTTGTGAAAAATACGACAAAATATTTCAGCACTAGCTAGATATCTGTTCAAGGTTTTAAATGCATTTTATCTGTTTAATACTAATAATACTTATGTCTTTTTATTGCGAATACCGTCATGTTAACATAGTTATTACTTTTGTTTATTTTTGCTACAAGTATTTTTGTAGCCCCCCCCCCCCCTCCCAATTTTCTTTAACTCAAAACTACGTCATCAAATGTAGTAGTCTGCCGCCAGGGTGTTTCGCACCCATTAGTACCACAGTACGTCGCGGCCCTGAATAAAAGCGTCAGTTTTCAGGGACGAATTAAACTATGAATGTGTTGTTTTGATTAACGGTGAAGTGTTATTGTCCTTGTCCCCCCCCCCCTCTTCCCGAAATGCTAAAAACAACAAACAAACACCACCATCTAATCAAACATTCATACAAAGTCATTGGATCAAACAACAGTCAATACAAAAAAAAACAGTGAACACATTTTTCAAATCTTTAAAAAAAAATAAATCAAAATCCATATTCACCCAAGCCCAGATGCATAATTTTAAAAAAAAGGTATATCATAGACATACTGAAAATAAAATTAAAAAGTTTTTTTTTTTCTAACCGCTCAATTCTTTACACCCGCCATGTGAGAAGTATTGGGGGGGGGGGGGTATTGTC
The DNA here is from genome assembly GCA_021962125.1 of Bulinus truncatus. NCBI lineage: Eukaryota > Metazoa > Mollusca > Gastropoda > Planorbidae > Bulinus > Bulinus truncatus. The sequence goes on along the minus strand of JAGDYQ010000048.1, from coordinate 5,295,176 downwards.
AAAACTCTACACTCTCTGGGCATCACAGATAAAATGGTCTCAAAAGTTCTAGCTCATTGACCTACGCTGTATTGATTCTCCTCTGTTCAAAGATGGGTGTGTGTGTGTGTACGTGTGTGTGTGTGTACGTGTGTGTGTGTGTATATATTCTAATAATAAACGATCCTCGCAATTAGAGATAATACTAGAGGTGGAGCCACTGGTCTAATATGGCGGAGACTGTTCGGTGAATGCAAGTCGGAAGTTGGGCAAAAAATGTAAACAGGAAACGATGAGCGACACAGAAAAGAAAGAAAAAAAAAAGTTAATTACGTTTGGTTGGCTTTGAAAATTTGTTGTGTTTTTTTTTTGGAGCTAAACATCCTTTAATTTATGGATGCATAATGACTTGATTCTTTCTTTTTTAAAAACATCACACAGTGAATCTGTTTTCTACTCGATAGGTTGTCTCTCGTACATCGAGAAGGACGATTTTTTTCGCTACAAATTGTATGTGGGTATTTGAATTTAGTCCGTACATATTATGAGTTTACATTTCATTCTCCATTGGACGTCTCGTCCTGCCTCGATTGGAGTTTGTTAAATAAATCTTGTAGTCTGCCATATTGATATGATGAGGAGCTATGTGAAGCCTAAAGTGATGCTCTGACCAATCTGCGGTCTGCCCAGCATTCCGCTTCTCTCGTGGCTCTATAGTGACCTGTACGTCTCGAAGGTTCTGGACAAACAAAAAGACCGCACACATAAGTAAAACGGCTAAGGATACCGACGTCCGAAACTGAAGAATAAATAATACTAATTGTATTTCTGAATTATTTCTGTTGTAACGTTTCTGAATGTTTATGGAGATGGCGAGTTTCAACTGTTTATGATCATGACCATTCAAAAAAAATATTGAATAACTAACCCGAAACAATCCATTTTTACAGCAACAAGTGAAAACAGCAACACATAACAACAACAACAACAACAACAACAAGCACGTTGACTAATCCAGCGAGGTTCAAAGGTATTCCAACCCCCGTCAACTTTGACGGTTTTCTCGGTGACAGTTATAGTCTACAGTGAATTCAATTATACCCTTGTGGTGCAGCCACATTCACAGCCATACCGAGGGTACATTACTTGTAGTGGAACAACACATCGATATATAACTAACATGTTTGAAAGTGTTTTTTTTTTAATAAAAATTTGGACTTCTAAAAAAAAAGAAGAAGACTACAAAACGTAATATTTTATTGAATATTCACTTTGTAGAACAACGTCTGTGAAAAGTTTCAGTTCGACGCCGGCAACTATAGAACAAACGGCCAATGTCTGAATATGTCGTCACACTGGTGGATCCTACCGGCCGGGACAGATTGCGTTCTATTTTAAAATATGCCCTCCCCCTAACAAATGAATAGTCGGGAGAAGAAGGAAAAAAAAAGGGGAGGGGGGGTGGCCTCACGGTCCACAGTTGTCACAGGGTCAACTGAAATGGGTCAACCTGTGCGTGAAATAGAGTTCAGCCGTTATGTTTTTGGTATTTGAGTGGACCACAGGGGGTCGACAACATTTTTCACCCTTGGCCGTCGCACTAAAGGTTATAATCTGATTTATGTTAAAATATTGATGAATAAATTAATACTGATCTATGATGTTAAATTATTTTTTTTTTACAGCCGCCACATACCTATCCAGTGCAAGTTTGTTCATCCCTGAAGTAGACTTAGGGGAACAGAGAGATACAAGTTTGTTGTAGTATGAACCACTATGTGGACATACTTTATTACTTATAATATTGTACACAGTCAAGTGTTTTCCTATACAATGGGAAAAAGAAAAGAATGGAAAGTAAACAGACATTTTATCATGAGAAAATTAGTTTCCACTAAGTGGATATAACAAAAAAAAATGAAGAAGGATAACTCGGTAATTCTTTCCATCGTCGTTATCCCCCTTTGTCCAATGTTTACAAACAATGGCTCGCATCTCCCAGTGAAATGACCTTTTAGTAATAATAATAATAATAATACCAAGTTTTCTATAGTTTCATTTACTTCAGAATCAAGTCTCCAAGTCTCATGAAAAGAAATAAAAAAAAATCATTATTGACTGCCCTGCTGTTAATTTTCTATTATTTTTTTTTGTTATAAAACAGTACGACAAACTGATCGAGATCATGTTAGAAGAGATAAGTGAACAGTGAACACAGGACAGACTGCTGATGTGAGAAAACAAAACTTATTTCACAATCAGTCGGCCAACAGTGCAGTGTATCTACAGTCGGCAAACAGAGCAGTGTATATCTCACTTCATGCGTTACAACAAATCATCAATACAAAACACAAGATGAAAACACTGACATATATACACATATATATATAATATATATATATATATATATATATATATATATATATATATATATATATATACAGAATGCTTATCAACGAATCTTTCGGTATTGAGACCTGACATTTCTATACATTTATTTGTCAGTTTTATGGTTCTATGCATCGATTCGGGAAATCCCGATAAAATCTGGAGTGAAATGAAATAGCGGGAATAGTATCGGAGTCATTCCATCACTAATACTTAGTTGCTGGCTCCAACATATTAAAAAAATATATTTCTAAACCAAGAACCGACATTGTAATCAGCCCAGTTATAGAGGAAGAAATCATTAAGCGTAATGATGAGGAAGGCAAAAAGTCAATTTCAAACTGAGTGACTTCTAAAACGAAGCAGAGTTTTTTCATTTATAAAATCAGAATAAAAAAATTCGTATTTTTTTTTTTTCGTTTTTACAAACTGGATAATACAAAGGTGGTCAGATGTTACCAGATGACCTGCTTCTGGAGTCTGGCATAATAATTTATATATAGTGTGTGGTTCACACAACCTACATAAATATCACAGTGAATGTATGAATGCTTGGATGTGCACCATGGAGATATACATCGTCACCATGGAAATATACATCGTCCCATGGAAATATACATCGTCCTATGGAAATATACATCGTCACCATGGAAACATACATCGTCACCATGGAAACATACATCGTCGAACAGTAAAAAAAAAACACAGCTAAATTGGCATACCACGTGCACATGTGTGTGAAACCCCTGTAAGGATAAGATGAAATCTCTTATATCATATAAACCATTAATTGACTCTTATTATGGTGCCCCTTCTTTAAATCCCACCCAAAGCCTATAGCGCAATTGCCATGTAAGGAACCACGGGGGAGATAGCGCGGGGGTTGGGGGTGGGACTTTCATCATGACTGTAATATACTTGAACCCTCACCGGAGATCGAACCAGGGGACCCTCAGACCGAGGAACGCTTTTACTGCACGACCGTCCGTCGCCGCTATGAGCACAAGGTGACATCACACACATTTCATCGATACGATGATAAACAACGTCAAAATGGATACCACTGATGTCATTTCATGTCAAAATATAAATGTCAATACATGTTTTGATGTGAAAAGATGTAATGATGCTAATGCGTCCATAAAGTGGACAAGTGACATCAAAACATTTCACCGATACGATTACCAATAACGCCAATACGGTGACTATCATGCACACTAATCAAGTTACGTGACAAAATAACACATGCTTGATACGCACGCGAACGGTAACTGCTGATCACCAGACACCATGGGAGAGGGGGGGGATGTCGTTGGCTCAAAGCCAGACACACCAGTCTGGTGTCATGCTGACATTTAATGTCATAATATGTATGCCAACAAATGTATTGCTGTCATAGTAAAACAATCGGATGCCTGCACGCTTGACTCCATAAGTTTCACCGATACGCGAACAGATGACATTTTATATAATGTACAACCGTGTAAACAAATGACAGCAGGAATCATTTTTCAGAATCGATAACTAGAATGAACATACTTCGATTAGATACCGATTTGAACAAAGAGTACCGATTCTTTCGATTCTCGATTCCGGAGATTCGTCCCACCACTAGTAAGTAAGGCTATGTTTATCCCTTAGATCAAACCACTCACGGAACAGTATAGTAAATGCCCTTCTATCCTCCCCACCATAGCTAACAGTTAGTTCAATGCCCATGGAGGCATCACGGGAAACTTAAGACAGCTGACTGGACACGGCGGGAGTTGAGCCCGCAACGACAGATTCGTTCAGTTTACTTACAAAGTAAAAAGGGAATAAAACTATATAAGGAGTGTTTACGGCGAGAGTGACCATTCCAGCGTGGGATCATGCCCCCGTGTGAAGTGCGGGAATATATATATTAATTAGTCTCTCATTAAAAAAAATATATAGTACCTTATTTCATCGACGAACCCAGCTAAAGGCACAGCTTGATATATAGGCTGAATTCAAAAAGTGACATGTCAAGTTAAAAAAAAAAGATGAAAACCAAGTTTAACATCTGGACGGATGTACTTATATTTTTACCTGTTCTACCGGCCTTTTAGCGAGGCCGCTCGGCCAAATGTGACCATTAACCGGCCTCGCTGAAAGGCCGCTTGTAAGGAAAATAAGAAAAAAAAAAAGAAAAAGCTGATATTTCTATAGCCAATATGTGCGTACTACGTCATTGAAATGGTACATACCAAGAGTTTGTAAGAAAAAAAAACATTGAAAGTGAGCGCCTATTAAAATAAATACCTAGTCGATGCATGCTGTATTATATTATTACGAACGCATTGCCTAGACGCCATTGCGTTTTCCCCGACTTGATCCACTGTGAGTCACGTAAACTCGCTAAACTCGACTTGTATACAAAGGGCATCAGCTCTCGACATGCACTGAACCAGAGAATTTTCCTATCGGCCCCTGGGAGGGGTTCTACCCCACGGTTTCGCACATCATTATTTATAATACTTTTTTTTAATTATTAAATTATTATTATCTTCTTTTTTTTTTAGCCATAAACGTTTTAAATCACTGTATTTGTTTGCTGTGTGTGTGTATGTGAGAGAGAGAGAGAGAAAGTATGTATGTGTGTGTGTGTCGAAGTTCAAGTTATCCACGAAGCACATTCAATTTAATTCAATCTTCTTTAAAGCGATTAAAACGATCAAGTGGAGAATTCCCCCCCAAGGAACGTTCCATTTTGAGACATCAATTAAAGAAAGCCGTTAAAGCGAGCTCTTTGCACAGACATCTTAGCTGCAATGGTTTTTTTTTTTTTTTTAAATTTTGTTTTTAATCACACGTATGACCCAACATTTCAGATTTCTCTATCAACCGACCCCCTCCCCCCCACCCCCGGGGTTTTAAGACGACTTAAAATGTCAAAATGATAACAGTGTGGATTTAAAGACACAGCATGACACAAGAGGGGAAAAAAAAAAAAACCAAAGAGTTATAAGTGAGTAATAAACCAGGTATAATACAAAAGTATTCATACCATTCGTTATAATGACGTGCGCAGGACCCATACACTATTTGTTCGTTTGGATGCTACAGTGCATATTCATTGTCATGACTGAATATTATGAATTGTTTAAAACGCACGATGTAATGTGGTGCTCGTGTTTCAGCCACGGTCACTCCAGCAGTGAATTGAGTTCAATACTGTTTGTGTCTGATCGCATGAGATGATGTGCATCTCTTAGGTCCTACAGTTGGAATAAGCCGAAAATGGGACGTTTACTCTTCTTTAACCCCCCCCCCCCCACCATGTCCGTTAGGCACCACGGTAGACATAGGTACGTAACAGAAGTCCCGGGAGTCGAACCCGTAGCCTCCACCATGCAGATCTTGCTGCAGCATGAAGATATGACTCGCTACCAAAGCGCCACCCCGCAATCCAATAAATGGTCATGGAGGCACCACGGGATACGTGGAGGGAACCTGAAAAAATTGGTTCTCACCGGACATCGAACCCTCAGGTTGACAGTCGAGATATTTATCGCACGACGACCCGTCCTCCCCCTCCCACCTAGCACTGGAGTGACCCATCGAGTAAGACTTAAATTTTATTGAATATTTCAATTTCGAAGAGATCTGAACTATATGCCCATGCCGATTAATATATTGTGCACGTTTTCTGGCCACACAGAATTGGTCCTTTGATGATGGGTACAAAAATAAAAAGCGTGGGGTCGCTTGCGTTCTGACTTCCCTGATGATGTTAAACGAGATCCTCATAAGTATGTTTGACCGACATGTTTAACGGAATAAAATAAATACACAACTATATGCTTTATTACTATTATAATACGTAAATAACAACAATATTAAAAATAAAACACACAACAACAATATGGACAACTATATGTTTTATTACTGTTACAATACATAAATAACAACAATATTAAAAAAAAACAACAACAACCAACAACAACAATACAAACACTCAAGGTGGATGTTCATTATTGTTTTAAAATTAACGCCTGTCTATCTTCGAAGTCAGATAAACAAATACAGTGTCAGGCGGAAGTAAACAAAAATGTTAGAACCACTGCCCTAGATAGCACACACACACACACACACACAGAGTGGACGCGGGCCTGGACACAACAGATGGTCTTTCTTTATTGTCAGAAGGCAACCTACGAGCACGGGCTGGTCAGCGTGTATGTGGATATCGATCTCTCATCATCCTGGCTTCGACTGGACAAAGCGGTCAAATGGGAGTTTCAAACTATCATCGAACACGTCTCACCAGACAAACTGTCAATACTTAACCAAGCAACCCACCCCCACCCTATAAAATACACCCCCTTCCCCCCCCCCCACAAGAAAAACAAATATCTTTCGTTGGATATAAGGGTAACACCTGTTCTATACAGTTGATGGACATTTAATTGACTGTGTTCGCTCCGTTAATGTAAGGCATCGTCGCAACTCCCGGTAGGGGACGGACCGTTGCCTTCGAAAAACGATGGCAGTGGACGGACGGCCGTGTGGTCAAGCGTTCAACCGTCGACCTGTGGGTTCCGGGTCTACACAACCCTCCCCCATGTTGGTTCATAGGATCTAAAGAGATGAACATATCACACTTACATAGTATTTTTTTTTAGAAAGTCTCTAAATCATTTATTTCCCAACCTGGAGCTCAAGACAAAAGGGGGCCCCACCGTATTGTTAAGAAGGCGATTATATAATAGAAAAAGTTATGTAGTCTAAGTCCACCTTGGACCCCCCCCCCCCAAAGATCAATGAAAGGATCTGTATGTATTACCACAACAAGTAGTTTGGAATAACTGGTTCAATAAATTCAACAAGTAGTTTGGAATAACTAGTTGAATAAATTCAACAAGTAGTTTGGAATAACTAGTTGAATAAATTCAACAAAATGGTTTTGTCTAACGTTCAACACAAGAACCCCCCCCAACCCAACATAAAGCTGTTGCACACACACCGGTGAACAAAATAAAAGTAAATCCACAAAACTAATCTTCGTTTATCTCCAAGTGGGCCGCTGTGACTCTACACCAGATACAACCATGTGTGCTGCTCCACGAATTAAAGGACAACAGATGGCGCGCATGCAAGCAGTGTCCTCATTCTGACACTGCCTCAACAGGTCAGTTGGGCTGGTAGCGGTGAAACGATCCAAAAAAACAAGTAGCCAGGACAAATCACAGACAGTGGAGCTGAAGACAACAGTTAGCCTTCTCACTGAGCTTAAATTGGTGGTACAATGTAGGTGTGAGTTCAAACAACTACTCGCTTCTACCCCCCTCGTCCCTCCTCCATTCATTTCCACAGATAAAATTATTCTTTCACGTCATCAGATGAATAGAAACTTTAAAAAAAAACTTAGCAAGGTTAGGTTAAATGTCATGAGATGATAAACTGATTGTTTTTTTTTATTAATTTAACGCAGAAAGGAAACCAATACTTAAATAATTGATTGTTGAACATAACTGGACTTTGGTTTATCGCAGAATTTTCCATAGCCTTGGACTACAAATTCAACTCTATTTACACGGGAGCTTCCCCAAGACCGAACGTACACATTTTATTAGCCACGGCATGTTCATTTTTAATTCTCATTTTTTTGAAATTGATAAACTGCTTTCAGAATTCAATTTAAAAGAAAATTAGAAATGCATAAGTAGGAGGTCGGAGTTTGTTTTTTTGTTTTATTTTATGTGGAATATCAGTTTCCTCGCTGCGTGCATATACCAAGCTGTTCATCAACAGCTCCCATCAGTTTCAGTCCAGGGTGTGATTATCTTACGTAGTTTGATGACTGAGAACGAAACTGATCATTCAAGCTGAGAAACACTCGTTTAACTCTGTTCATTTTATTACACACTATGTACACGTAACTGGACATAAACCAGACAGAGGCAGTTTACATTTGCCACGACATCTGACCCGTGGAAATGATCAGTTTTTTTTTCTTCTTCTTTAAGTGGATCTTGGCTCAAGACTGTCACGTCAGCAGAATTTGAAGAAAGTTTTTTTGTCTGAACATGCAACCAAAAAAAAATAGAATGATGAATGACAACATTTCTTAATTAGTCTGTATCGCTATGTTGTATCTAACACCCAGTTTGTTGTATCGATGACGAATCAAAATTTGTTCTTAAACCAATTGTTTACATCAGGGCTTCTTAATTCTGGGGTCGCGAGAGATAAAATTACAATTTAACAGAAAATGTTTTTTAACTTGTAAAATATTTATTTATTTTCCTTTTATATTTGTATGGGGTCGTCAAGAAACTCGCAATCATAAATGGGGTCGTGAATTGCAAAAGTTTAAGAAGCCCTGGTTTACATCAACATATCAACGATTTCTTCTTGATATATTCATCCGATACAATTCCTCCAATCTAACTAGGGATGCCGCTAACTAATCATGGGCCCCTGACAACTGGGGGCCTCTCTGGACACACCCCTCCCCACAAGGTGCTAAATCTTTGATGTAGCCAATCAATCAATCTATCAAATCAATCAACCAACCAATCAATTTATTGATCTGTCTGTCATTAAACACAATGCCCTTAAAGTAACAACAAATTTCAGTAAAAAAAAAATTACCAAGTCAGACAGACACATGAAATGTCGTCGCCTTTGTTTTGGTGCCCTAAAGGTGTGATGCCGTAATACGTCACTTACATTTTGACCGCTCGCATTGAAGAACGAGAATTTTTAAAACTATCGGCTAGCAGCACTCAACGGTTTCCAAGCGCTGACTCTCTAAGCAAGCAGCCATTTTTACGGAAAGCTATTCCGGCCCGATGAAAACCAAGCACCGAACATACGCATACATCATTTTTTTTTTCATTTTTTTACTTTCTTAAAAAAAGTTGTTATTTATTGGAAGAAACGAAACAAAAAAAATAAAACACGTCACACGAAACGAGACACAACAACAACAACAACGTGAGCCGGCATAACGGGCGACCCGCGGACTGCTAACCACGAGAGACAGGGCAACATGGATGTCGTCACCACAGAGGACGGTGGAGGGGGGAGATGGAGGGAGGAGGAAAAAGGGGGGGGGGGAGGGCAAGCCGGTCGGAAAATGACGAGCAGACGCCGAGGGAACCCGTCACGCGAACAGGCGTTAGCATAAACGTAGCGGCTTCCTGCCCCCCAGCCAGTCCGAGTCTCGTGGTATAATAATTGTCTTCACGTTTAGGCTAACGTGTGCTGCTGCACTTTGTTTTTTTTTTCTTATAAATTTTTCTTTCCCAGCATTTTCAGATCCTACATTTTATACAAATAAATAAATTGAAAATAACCATTAGACTGATAATGGGATTTTCCACGATGATGGTTAAACACATTTCAAAGTAAATGTTTTGGTTTTTTATTTATTTGTTTTCTTTGCTGGATTTCTTGATGGTGAAGCTCGAGAGAAAACAGAGGTTGTACACATACGCACATGTCAGGTAGACAAGTTAGTTAAAACATTTGCTTTTTGTTGTTATTGTTTTTTTTTTTAAAGACTTGAATGTACTCGGCGTGAAACTTTTTCAAACTAATTCAATCGTCACCTCGACGAAGCTTATTGGCTAAAATGTATGTCACGTGGTCTTCACGTTTAAAACCATCCGCCGTACCATCATTTCTTTTCACTTTCCGCCCGCTAATATATTGGTTTAAAAAATATTGGTCCCATGGTCTTTGTATTAGAAATTTTTTTTTTATTATCCAGCCTGCTACTGGTTGACAAGTGGATCTACCAATCCAACCAATCGTGCTATGCACACGTTCATCTAATCAACACATCTATGCACCAGATTTGAGGAGAGGGCATTGCTTCGGGCCATATTAAACCAAACGCGTCCCAAACCTAGTTTAAAAAAAACAAAAGCTAAAATTTAGCTTGTATCGTATACATACGTACAGGAACACAGCCAGTAATTCTGCCCCCCCCCCCCAATATAATGATAAAGGGGGCCACACTCCAGCAGTCTTTCGTCCATTTCGTATCAAAATAAATACATACAATTCATCTCGAAAGAGACGATTATATATAACAAGCAATTAAGCCTGTTCCATTCTGGACACAGGACGTGTTAGCGCATTTTCATGTTGTAAATATTTGTAAATTTTGGAAATGTTTATAAATTCAATTGTGTAATGCATATATCTGAAAAAAGATATTAAAAGGACAAGTAAGTCATGTTGAATAACTGTTACAAAAATAAATAATGATTACGCCCCTTTGATTAGCTTTTATTATTTATATTTAAAATATAAGCAAAACGGTACATAAAAAATTCTTTTATTTTGGCCCTGAGAGGTCAAATCGCGAAATGGACTTTTGATGTACACTTGGCAGGCCAAGACCTACACAATGATATATACATCATGGGTCTAGGACTTATGGTTGCTGAGATATAGGGCGGTCCATTATTAATATAGCTTATATAGTAAAAAACGGTACTTTATAAGGCCCCTTTTACGGCCCTGAGAGGTCAGATCGCGAAATGGAAAAAAGTCATTTCTTGGTAGGCCAAGACCTACAAAATGATATATACATCATGGGTCTAGGACTTATGGTTGTTGAGATCTAGGGTGATGACAGACAGACAGACAGACAGACAAAACGGGGACAAAAAATACACACACAAAGTACATGTGTTAAAATGTTTTGGTACATATTCACGTACTAACACACACACGCATGATCACATATATATGTATGTGTGCGTGTGTTTCCAAAGGGAGGTAAAAAACCCAAACAACTGTCCTCTCAATAAACCTCCCCTTGCTCACGGCTCCGCTCACCTGGATCGTCTGGGTATGCCGACTATGAACATTTTTTTTTGGACAAGCAGCCCACGAGAGACGAGCTCAAAGACAGACGTACGAGAGAGAGATGTCTTGACGTTTCAATCCGACTGTTCTCGTGCCATGCCCACATTCAATTATACTTCAATGAGCTCTGATTAGAGGGTGTGCAACTTGGTCGTGGGTGGGGTGGGGGTTGGGGGTGGGTGGGCAAACATAGCGTACGTCCGTGAGCAATTAATAGATTTTTCAAAGAATTTCATGGCAAGGAGCTAGAGAGTTGACTTTTCTTCTTCTTGGTCTGCAATGCACATATCAGAGGCGGAGGGGGGGGGGAGGGAGGGAGGGTTGGCAGTCCGCGTGGCATAATCTGGCCTAAGATAAGTGTCATATGCAAAGCCTTGGAAGAAAGATTTTTATATTGTTACAGATAGGCAACCATGTTCAAGTGATGTGCCCACCCCCTGTCAGGCAACCCTGTTAGTTACCACTGCAAATATACCAAAAGTGGTCAAAAGTGTCTCGTAGTTCCATCTATGTCTCTTATAGAGTTGAATGCAGCTCACGTTAGGTTAGTTTCTTATTCTTTCTATTACTTTGTCACTCCTTCTCCCCCCCCCCCCACCCCATGAAATCTTGTTAATGTGACTATGGTGCGACTCCTTAAAGTATTTTTTGCTTTGAGCGAAACTGGAATTAGACTCAACCCATGACATATGCAATACGTGTGCGCTTTGAGTATCAATATGTAGGCTTCTGATAGAGGGGAAACCATCGAGATAGCCACAAGTGTCCACACAGACACAACACAACACCAGGTGTTAACACAGACACAACGCCAAGTGTCCGTCCACACAGACACAAATGTTCACACAGCAGCTAAAAAAACAAAACAAAACAACAACAGGTATACACACATAGAAAAGTGATAGTTTTGATTTTTTCAAATTTCATCTTGAGGTCTATTTCCTACAGAAAATTGGGAACAAATGTAAAGGCTTGGGGGGGGGGGGGGAGAGACTCATAACTGTTAATTGCTACCTGATACAAAAAAAAGTGAGTGGATGGGTAGGCGTGAACCACTAGAGGCTAACACAACCCATTCACAGCTCATTTGGGCCAAGTCATAACTGCCTTCCTCAATTACAGACGCTGATATGCAATTGTAGCGATATATAATTACGCATTTCCTCTCACCTGTAACCCCCCTCCTCCACCGCCGTGACAGGTAATAATAAAGTTACGTGTAAAATATTAATAATAATATGCACGAACCGTGTCACCCGTTGAAGTGTTTGGGAAGGGTGGGGGGGGGAGATTGTGAAGGAGTTAACACGACCAAAAAAACAACACTTGGTCACGTGGTTGTAGGTGCACCAACCGAATGAGACTATTTAAAACTTCCCACGGTGACGTCCCCTCCCACTCATATTCCTCCAGGCTACTAACGTGGCTAGGGGGCCGTTTCGTTATTTCTACATGATCGTAATCATAACCTACATTCAACGGTATCGATACGGCCATTTCTCGTTAATGTTCACGTTAAGCCGATACTTCAAACAATCTTAGAAAAAAGGTGTCATTGGTAGTGCGTTTCACAGACGTCATGCCTGCAGCTGTAATCTGAACAGTCAGCCATGATGGTGTTTCATAAGTTGATTCCTCAAAATGTAACAAAATTAACAGGTGGTTCATGTAACGGGGCGTGTGTGTGTGGGGGGGGGGCTAGAGCCGAGTTAAAAACAACTACAAACTGCGGCCCCTGATGGCAGAGTACAGCCCCCGCGTGGCTGTTAGATCCGGCCCGCGCTGTGCAACTCTCCATTCACTCAGATCAATGACATTTACAATTTTGATATCATTTCATTGAACACTCCATTTATTTGTTCCTCGTTCTGTCAAAAGTATGAACCTATTGTGACCCGCGTGTATAAAAAATATACCCACCCCTGGACTAAAATGTCAGTTTATACAAATGAAAAAAAAACAAACCGCAAAGGAATAAAAAAAAAAGTGTACGAAGAGATTGAAGAAACCGTCTGGCCTATAGTAACAGCTCGTCATCTATAAGGTTCACACGAATGAAGGGACGAGGAAGTCTAGTCGAAATAAGACAGAAACCAGTCGCGAAAAGATCGGCAAGCAACGCCGAAGTCTAAAAAGCAAAAATCCACCCAATACACTCCAACATGAATACACGGATGCTGGAGCAGAGGAAAAGCTGTTACCCGCTAGGATTAGTGTTAAATCTACACGCACGTGTTCTATTGTTGAACCACAGTAGTACAGTTGTGGGGTAAAATAACACATTGAGCATCTTCTAAACGTTCCAACAGGGAGCATCCAAAAGTAATCAGAGGCAAACTCTGCGGCGCGCTTGGCCTGGGGATAATATCTTGAGAACCTGCGCTGAGAGGAGCAAGAAGTGGGACTAATGTCATTCGCGAGGGTTTAGGGCGAATGTCTTGAGATCCTGTGCTCCAAATAGGAGCTAAGGGGAACAATCAATATAAGGTCATTCGCGGGGGCCAAGGGCGAGTGTCTTATCGGGGCCCTACTCGGCCTTTGTTTAGTTGTTACAGTTAGGTGACACAATTATATCCCACAGCCAGGCCCCCCCCCCACTCATGCTTGGGTCGGTTGCCCTAGTTGCCACACAGTACGGCCGCCTTTGCAAGTAAATTATGGAACATTTTAATACGTGAGAATGCATATGTAACAACAGGCATGCACACACACCCATGAATGTATACCGGTATATGCTGTAATGGATCGTGGGATGTTATATAATTTAGTAACATCTGTGTCCAGGGTTTTAATCTCAGATCGGCTATTACGTCTTTCAACTTTTGTGTCCATGGAGACATGCGGCCCACCCTAGTAGAGATATATTGAATATCACCTCTATCTCTCTCTATCCATCTCTCTCCCTCTATCTCTCCATCCATCTATCTACCTCTCCCTCTATCAAATTACATGCGTGTAAAAGTTTCATACACTTTGAATTTTATAGCTATGCACCATCTGTGTAGTCAAAAATAAAAAATTTTTTAGATCGGCCATTACAATTTTTAGATCGGCCATTACAATTTTTAGATCGGCCATTACGTCTTTCAACTGAGAGTCCCTGGATATATATATATGCCGCCCGCTCCAATAAATATTGACTGTATCGGTGTCAGGTGTGTTTTTCAACCGATCAGAGCTTGTTTACACTGTAAGGCAGAGCAGACATAAACAAACAAGAGTTACATTCTCCTTGCTACATAATCTGCCCATCACCGGCCCCTTGTACCGCCTCCTCGTTTATAGGAGGCTTTGAGTTGGAGGCTTCAAGGAAATAACACCGGATTTCAGCGACTCTATCTCGCCATTTTTCTCTCTCTCCCTCTCAGAACTCTCTCATCCCTTATCTCCCAATTCTCTCCCTCAGGGTTTATCTTGATTTGTATGTAAGGCTATCTTTCTTCCTCATTGTATGTAAATCTAACATCTCTCTCTCTCTCTCTCTCTGTTTATATCCCGTGCATCAGTTAAGACCCTCCTCCCATATTGTCCGAGACAATTGAGTCGAGTGACTTCAGACGACGTTTCGGCTCAGTACAAGTGTCCGTTCCGTGCAAGTAGATTTCAATGGCCCTTACCATTTCTTCTTCCGCCTGTTTTTATGACGATAACACGAGAAAGAGAGAGCGGCTGAACCGGCTGAATCACAGATCATTATATCCACACAAATACATACCGTATTTTTCGCCGTATAAGACGCACTTTTTCTTCCCCAAAACTGGGGGGGGGGGAAAGTTGGTGCGTCTTATACGGCAAATACACATTTTACATGCTATCATCAGTGTTGCCACTCTAAAAATATGAAAAACCCAAGTTGGGAACCTTAAAAAACCCAAGAAAACCCAAGGTCATTTTTTCCCTCATTGTTGTTCATAAAAAAAGGTAACATAAAGCAGTATAATGTAATTGAATTGTGTGTTGTTTTTTATCCAAAAAAAAAATTATTTATTTTTTTTTTTTGGTTTTTGAAACTAAAAAAATATTGCGAATTCTAACAATTTTTTTTTAATTTAATGCAGTGGCACAACCAGCAAAAAATGCTGTGGGGGGGGGTGGGCTCACATTATGAAAAAAGACAGTTTGACAGTCTTATTTGTTACTTTATAACATTAATTATGTATTGATGATTTGGCCTGCCCCCCTGGTTGTGCCACTGATTTAATGTGTTTGTATATTATGGCTCAACTTTCTACAGCTGAAGTCCAAGTTTTCTCAACTCAAAAAAATCGTTATCAGCTGTAGAAAAACTGTGTAACCCCTGTCTGGACATGAGTGATTTGTAAAAGATAATTACAACAAGCCCAACTAACCCCAACCCGGTCTGGGACAGCTTTATGTGACACTTTTGTGTTATTGAGAAGAGACTAAACACAGGAAATGCTATACTTTCGGGAAAACTCAAACCCCGTGAGTCCCCAAGTACATTCCGCAACACTTTTTCTCTCTACCCTCCCTGTCGCCTCACACCTGTTGGTGTCAATTTACCTGTCGGGATGTTTCTAGGCCCTACGTTCAGTTTTTCACCCTTTTCCCACCAAAAATGACCAAGATAAGGGGGGGGGGACACTTGTACAATAGAGAAAAAAACAAAACAAAAAACCCCCCAAGATTTACAGCCGAAAACCCCATTTCCCAAGTCAGAGTCCGAAAACCCAAGATCTTGTGAAAAAACCCAAGGAGTGGCAACACTGGCTATCATACACTTTTAAAAGAGGGGTAACTCCCGGAAACTCCAATTGTAAACATGATGAAATCAATAGTCATATCTATTTACCTATCGTTTTATGTATTCGGAAGATTAAAATTAAAGGTGCACTTTAATAAACCGAAATACGTTAGTTAAAATGTTTCTGTGACATTATTAACATTATTAATACAATCTCAATGCGTAGTTTAATTGTAATTAATTATTTTAGTATTTTACTATATTAAAGTATTCACGGTATGGGATCGCCTTCACTATAAATAAAAATCGCGCACCAAGTGAATGTGTAATTGAACGGACGGTGAAGAAAGGGATAGGGACGGGGAAAAAAAAATATTGTTGTTGTTTTTTTTTCATGCTGCAAGTATTTGGTTCAGAATCTTTTTTTTCTAGATTTTCCTCCTGTAAAATTGGGTGCGTCTTATATGCCGGAGCGTCTTATACGGCGAAAAATACGGTACATACATACACACAAACAACTCTTGATTATCACAGCATTTCAAGTTATTGTAAACCTAAACAAAAAAATATAGGATTTTAAATTAAGAACAATGTGTGTGCACACACACATACACACACACACACATATATATATATATATATATATATATATATATATAATATAGTTTTAAATTTGAATTGGAGAATTATTCAGTGTTTTAAATATAGACTTGTTAAATTTTAGGTCAGAGTTCAGCCATTCTTTTATGCATTGATTAGTTCATGTGAACAATTTATTCATCTGCTCGTGGTGCGGCACTTCTGTCAAATATCTGCTCTTGGTCCACTCCTTCTGTCAAATTTATGAACTCACCGCGGACCGCGATTTCAAAAGGTTTGCCCACCCTTGCACTCATTGATGAATGAAACAGTACACATCAAAATAAGCGTCTAATAAATGCACTAAAAGGAAGAGTGCAGTGTAATGTTAAACAGAAGACCGGTCTGTATCTAGTTCAAGATGGCTGTCGTACGAGATGGGGGATATTTATTAATTTATTTTACCGAGGGCCAACAAGTGACATTTGATGACAGAAATAATTGATTCGATGAGTGCATGATAATAGAACCACCATTCAATTCTTTTCTCTTTCAAGGGACACGATGTATTGGTGTGACGCACCCCCCCCCCCCACCATAACAAACAATAACCTAATGCCGTCAACTGTAGTTTCTGTATCATCAACATAATGAAGCTGATAACACGACCCCCGGGGGAGGGGGGGAAGGGCATAATTTAAGCTGGTTATTTACACCATACCAATGTGAGTGGGAACAAACGTGGCCGTCCCATAGTATATTTACAGCATGCGGCTTATCTTTGGTCTCCCACGATTTCTCAAGGGCACACCGCCGCGCGACAGCAGCAGCAGCATCCTGGTCTGAAAGATGACGCGACGACCTATTTAAGTCACCGGTGGTGAATATGAGTCATATCTATCCGGTCTTACATAACAAAAACCCTTGGCTGGATGTGATCAGTGTGATGAGGCAGCCCACTCGACTGGTCGTGTATGAATGAACCCGTTGCCATGTACAACGACGCTTTACAAGACCCGGGGGGGGGGGTTATGGGGGGTATTCACGGCAATATGGCGGATCAGAGATGCCCGGTCTTATTTTCTAGAATACCTCTGTGGCACATGGTGGCTTATATGGCAGCGTGCTGGCTTCGTTAATAAGCGCGGCCTACAACTCCCCCAGTCCCGCACCAAACCTTCTCCAATGGATTATGTTGCGGCTCATCCATCAATCAATCTATCTATCTGTCTGTCCGTCTATATAATGTCTGTTTATCTATGGCGAGGATTGCGTGTTATTTAAGATATGTACCCATCAAGACAGGAAGTGGCATCAATCAACACGATGTAACTGGATGTGATTCTATAGAGTTCTGGCTGCTGCTCCCCCCCCCCCCCCCAAACCCATCTCACATGGCCATTGCTACATTATAAATGGAAAGACTGGAGACTAATAAAACATCACAGTTACACATACACGAGATATGACAGGCTTTCTATCGAAATAGATCTCTGCGTGCACTCAGAGTAGAAATCTATTTCATTTATGTCTGAAGGGGCCCCAACTCGTTTTAAACGGTAATCTGGGGCATTACGAGCCATGCAAGCTAATTATAAACATATATCTAGATATTTCATCCACAGAAGAAAATTATTGATAAATGGCGCCGAATGAATCAAAGAAAAACTGTCATCGTTCATCTATCATTGTCCATCTATCATTGTCCATCTATCATTGTCCAGCTATCATTGTCCATCTATAATTGTCCAGCTATCATTGTCCATCTATAATTGTCCAGCTATCATTGTCCATCTATAAATGTTCAACTATCTTTGGAAGGCTTTTAAGCACACTAAATCTATCTGCCAACCGTATGTGTATATATGTTATTATTATATATTAAGACAATATAAGAAAAAAGTCTTTACATGTCACCTTTAAAAAAAAAAAAACCGAACTATTTGTTCTGACATAAACCCATTTCACGAGCTTTCTTTTTTTTTTCTAATGTTTTAAAAATCTTACAAAAAAGGAAGCAATGCGTGACTCCGTATAAAACAGCTGAATTTATCGGGGATGTATTACAATTGGGGGGGGGGGGGGGGGCTGGGTCGCGGGGTGGGCGGCAGGAGGTAAACTGAATTGTTTTAATGAACTGCAGTTTCCGCTTATGCAAATCAGCAGCACGCGGGGGTGAGGGGGGGCGGTGGAACAAGAAGTAAAATCGATAAGTACAGTTGAGTCAGATTGGAGGTGGGTTGGGGGGGGGGGAGGAGGAGAAGATTATGGTCAACGTGTTAGCCGTCAAGGAGCTCCGGTGTTGTTTTTTTTTCCTATTGTCCGAAAATGATTAAGATGGCCTGTAGTCGATGAGCTCAGGGTCCGGGGGGGGGGAGGGGTGAAGGGGGGAATGGCATCAACTTACCAGTAAAATGGTATAACGAGCTGTCCGCAAAGGAAAAGGGCAGAGTATTGATCGGTGATTTTGGAGTGGATGTCAATCAAAGTTTGATATGTTTTTACTGAAATAAAATTTTTGAAGGATATTCGGCATATGAAGTTCAGTTCACCTACACATTAATTTTTCCGATCTGATTCAATTTGGAGCAGAGGGCGCCTTCGGGGGGAATGGGAGCCTTGGACATTCTGTTTGACATATTTATACGCCCCCCCCCCACCCCCGGCCCTCGTAATAGTTTGACTGCGTGAAAATAAAGATGTTGACAACAACAACAAAAACAACATAATACCAAATGGAGATGTTGCCATTAGCATCAAGTACAGGCAGAGTTAAAGTTTCATTACAGCTAGAAAACAAACTTCTTTATTTTACAAGAGATGCTGTGACAACAACAACAGAAAGGAAAAAAAAAACTGTTATAAAGTGAATCACCGAGACAACGGAACAAAAAGTCTTACAAGCGAAATACTTGCGTGGAAAGAACCCATGGTGTATCAGTAAAATATCGACACACACACACACACACAACAGAAAGTGATTACTTTATGTCCAATAACATCTGCACGCGGTGGTAATAAGTGTGTTGTGTAAGTAGTAACCATTCTTTTTTTTTTATTGCTGGTTTATTATTGTATTCATTAGTCAACACCTGTTCCGAAAAAAACCTCACGTACGCCTATCATTTGTATTGACTTTGATTCTAATACATTTGTACATGTCATACATTTAAACGACGTATATTTCTCTTATAAAAACGACCAGTTGACATAAAAGACGTATATTTCTCTTATATAAACGACCAGTTCACATAAAAGACGTATATTTCTCTAATATAAACGACTAGTACACATAAAAGACGTATATTTCTCTAATATAAACGAGTGGAAGGAATGTGGACATACAACCAATGAAACAGATCTCCACACGAATAACAATCGAGAGTACTTACTTCAAAATAAATATTTAGAATAATTTACATTTTTAGGTCCAGGAAAACGGACTAATTCATTTTATCTTATTAATATAGGGGAGGGGGGGGTGGACTGATTCATAACTCGACCGATTTGTAGTTTTTAAGTTCGGATTCTGAGGTATCCTTGTAAGTTGGAGATGAAATACCAGTACACAAAATGTCCCGGTTAGATCGCGAATATGTGAATGAGCTATTTGGTTCCGTGTGTAACAAGAAGCGTAGAAAGAACGCTCTAAACAACTGTCTCCAAACTGCCTCGTTAAAATGTGAGTTCTTGTGGGCTTGGTGTGAGTGAGGCTTACGAGATTAATCGTTTTTTCCAACACACTAAATTCTTATCACTGACCATGTGAACGCCCATCAACACTCTCACTAAATTATCAGCGACGTTTGCAATGGGGCCGACATACAGAGCAACTCATACATGTTACAACTTCCTGGACCGATTCTGATTGAAGTTGTAACAATGATGATGACGAATGTGCACGGGCTATCTCGGACATAAAGGGTATCGATATGTCCATGAGCTGTCTCGGACATAAAGGTATCGATATATGTCTTCAATCAGTTTGGTTTCCAGCTTCATTATTTTTATTTATAGCTGACTTGCTGTTACAGGAATAGGAATAATTCCGGCAGCTTGGAGTAGCTGTAGAGTCGGGGAATTCTCAAATTGTCTAATCGTTTGAAGCTGTTTTTTCAGTGTGTGCGCAATCAACAGATGCTGGCAGCGACTCATAGACAATGTAAATATTTCCGGCTTAATGTGTTGTCCGGTTGTGGCCGAGCGATTATCCAGACACCAGAGGCCCCCGTACATCATAATCGTTTGTCCCTCAAGAGTGAGCACCGCTTATGGATAAATCGTTCAAGTAACCTGCTCACGGATATTCAGTTATTCAGAGAAACTCACACAAGACTCAAATTTATGATCAAGCCCATTCGCAGCTTCTGTCCATAAGAAAAAAGTTCAGAGACGAGGGAGAAGTGAGAAAGTAACGAAAGGAGGGAGACCCCAGTTCAAAGTCGGTAACACAGAGAAGGGTGGGGGGTGGGGTGTGGGTGGGGAAGAGAGAGAATCCGCCAACAGAGCTGGATTAGATAGGACTGTCGATTGATTTCCTTTGCCGAGAGGGCAATTGAGGAAAAAAAAAAACTCATTCACCGTGGAGGGCAAGATTTCGAAATGATTAAGTGTACAACTGGACTGGGAGAAACTTGCGTAACTTCCTACCGCTGAAATCGAAGTGTAGAAAAGACGGAGTGTGAACTAAATGATGTCTCTTTGACTCAATGCGTCACTTTACCACTGCATCGTTCACTCACTGCGTCACTTTACCACTGCATCGTTCACTCACTGCGTCACTTTACCACTGCATCGTTGACACACTGCGTCACTTTACGACTGCTTCATTGACACACTGCATCACTTTACGACTGCCTCATTGACACACTGCATCACTTTACGACTGCCACGTTGGCTGGCGAGATGTTGACACACACTTTCAATAAATAAAATCAATTCAAACCTCAAGCGATGAGCGGTGAAAAATGGGGCTCTTGGCGAGTTTTATATGGGTAGACACAGCGTTGGGAGAGGAGATATAAAGAGGATAAGGAGATAAAAGGATTGGATCAATATTAATGATAATAAATGGATTTATAGTTTTAAAAAACAACAACTTCCAAGAACAAAGTGAGTTCATGTTATTATAAACAAGAAAACGTAGAACTGAAGTCTAAACATAGCAGTCCGGTGAAAATAGTCCGCAGTGGCGAAACAAGCGTTTAACGGCGCCTTGGGTTATGGACTCAGAAAATGCTGCAACATTACAGTGACGGTAATTCTTTAAGTGTGAGAGATGCCGCCCGAACCTATATTCCCGTGCATCAAGATTAGCTGCATATTTTTTTGTTATTGTAGACCTACATTTACTTCAATACCTGGCGTCGAGACCTGAGATGAGCGGACAGCGGACGCGTCCGCTTGCGGACGCAGATCCGCAGACTTTTCCGAATCCGCGGACTGACAGCGGACGCATTGTATGGTTAAGTTGCGGACTCGCGGACTGACGCGGATCTTCTTTAGCGTTACCATAAAAAATTTCAAGTCATTTAAACAGCTAAATTTCAGCTATGCAGACGCGCGGACTGGTCCGCAGACCAATGTTGTAAGATTCTGCGGACGCGGGTCATTGATAGAAATCCGCGGACGGACGCGGACGCTAAATTTCAAGATCCGCACACCTCTGATCGAGACATGGAAGCTGACACCATAAAGATGGGACACAACCGGAATCAGCTGGAGAAGATGGCAAAGGACAGAGGACTCTGGAGATCTGTTGCTGGTGGCCTATACCCTGCCACGGGGGCGATGATGATGATATTTACTTCACTTTACTAACGATTTCCGCATGAATGATGCGTTGCATTGGCTGAGTAATACTAATCACTCATGTGAGACAGCTTTTTTTTTTAAAATAACACATTCTGTAGATTACACAATGAAGGAATAAATCGAGGGTACACAGGCGGTTCTCAAAGATGTGATTAGGATTGGATTGAATTTTTTATTTCAGTTTCACCCAAAATATATTCCATCAATTATTATTTTTTTTGCTCTAAGCCATATACTCTTTTTTATCGCTGTTTTTTTTTCTTGCTTTAAATGTGGGTCGCGAAAATCGAAGACTTTTTTTTTTATTTAGTGGGTCGTGAACGTCAAAGTTTGAGATCCACTGCTAAATATAAAGTGCAGCTACTTGTTGTTTTCTGAAAGAAGTAAAAAAGAAAAACAAAGTTCAGACCACAGCATACACGTACGTGCAGGTTTTTTTCTAATCGGATCAAAGTTTAATCCGATAGATACGTGGTAGCAAAGTGTTTTGCTTCATTGAACACCCGAGCCACCGTGTAGAACTTTGATCCACTGTAATAAAAGCTGTACCGGCGATTACTGGGGAATGGTGTGGGGGGTGTGTGTTCAGAGAACAACAACAACAAAAAAATGCACAGTGTTAAGTGAACAGCAACACACAAGTGTAGGGCCGCAGGTTGAAACAATTGGAATGTTTATATGGGCAGGTGACAGATGGCGCGCCTTTGTCACATCCTCAGCGGAGAAAATATTAATACACGGATATGTGTGTGTGTGACTGTCAGACGCAGAGAGAAACACAAAACACACAGAGAGAGAAGTTGTGAACAATTCGATGTTAATGTATTGGCCGTTTAATGTCCTATAACTAAACTATTTGGGAATTCGTTTTGATTTTTCGAAAAAATGCACTAAAATTGTTGTAAGCATAGAATGTTGTGTATTTCATAGTGGTCATTTTTTGTCTTAATACTATGAAAAAATATTGCTATATATATATATATATATATATATATATATATATGTGTGTGTGTGTGTGTGTGTGTGTGTGCGTGTCGTTGAAGCAATTATGCATTATTAGAAATTTTTACTGACAAGGAAGCGATGATTTCTCTGGTTTAATTTTTTTTTTTCCAATCGTCATGTGTTTGTCGAACTCCTGCCATTGGTTGTTATTTTTTCTCTCTACGTCATGTCTAAGCTAGTTAATATGTTGGCAGCTTCTTCAGGGCGAAACACGAGAATTTAATGTACAGAAACTACAATAAAATAAAAGACAATTTGGAGTGAAGTATCTTTGGTTATTGGACTTGGGACATGGGAGCGTGTGAATGCTGTGATGTTAACGGACATTATATGTATACATGTGTGTATGTGTGTGTGTTTACTATGTTGTTTTTATTGGACACACAATGGGTACGTGTGCGATTAATATATTCATCTCCTTAAAAAAACCAACAGCAATGAAAGCTTTGTTCACCATTTAAAACATTCAACACATTAACATGGAAACATACTTTCATCTTACAGAGGAACGGGGTGGGGGGGGGGAGGGCGAAAAAAAACACAGAACAAACCGTAATAAAACAAACAGTGGGGCGAGAATTGTTTACCCTGCTCAGCTAAATAATGAAAACAAATGTGTACTCTTCGAATTATGTGTGTGTGTGTGCATTATGATTTGAATTTCTTTGTATTTATTGATGAATAGAATAAAGAGATAGACACACAGACACACACAAAACCTGCGCCAAGCTAGAGTTGTTTTTTTTTCTCCAACACCCCCCCCCCCCCCGGGACACACAGCCACACTTTTGAAATCCTCAAGACAGATACGGTTTATTATTTTCTTTTCCTGCCTGGCGCTGGGGGTTTATTAGCAGTGATTCTGTAGACACAATGGAAGGGAGGAAAGGGGGTGGTGGGGTGGGTGTAAAAGTGAAGTACGTCACACAGGGCCCGAAAGGATGGGGGGGGGGGTAATTTCTGTCTCGGATAACTGATTGGAAAGGGGGTTGGGGGGGTGTCAATTATTTTCTTTAAATGTCTCACATATCCACATGGTGATTTTGGTCACACACTACATACGTGCACGCGTCTTCAGCATGCCCAACCTGGCAGCTAGTTGTGTGCTGGAGCTGCGTTTCTCAACCGGTGGTACCCCCCCCCCCCCCAAGGGGTGCGGGGAAACGTTATGCAGGCTTAAGCAGCGACATATAATTTCCGTTTAAAAACAACTATGAGTTTGAGGAAGAATGTCGCCAGTTTGTTGCGTGACTCATTTAGCAAACCACGTGTCCCCACGTACCGCACTAGAGTGGTAAGCGCATACCATTATGAAAATAGGTATTTTTTATTCGCGACTTTATACGTGTGATGGGGTACTCGAGGACATAACTTTTTCATAACCTTTGGGGTACAGTCGCGAAAAAAAAAAAAGGGTTGAGAACAGCGTCACTTCCATGTGCTACGTGTCAGTGTATCTAGTCATCACATACCAGTGGTGGCCATATGCGCGCTTCGATGAGTTTTTTGAGCTGCCTCCAATGATTGCAGTCGTTTATATTAGCTTAAATTACACTTTGGTCCGCCGAGTCTTGACTGAACTGCCATAGTGCGTCTCTTCAATGTAATTGTTTTACTATACAGTGGATTCCGCTTAATTGGGACACCGTTTAATTGGGACAGCCGCTTATTTGGGACAAATCTCAAAGGAACCAAACCAAGAAGCCAATAGTAAATGTGTATGTTTAATTGGGACAGCCGCTTAATTGGGACAAAAAGCCTCGGTCCCGATGTGTCCCAATTAAGCGGAATCGACTGTATATAAGACCGGAGTGCAGCTCTCCTCATCATCATGCTCGTGAACCATCCCCTGTCATGGAGTATGTTTGTACCATCTCTGTGGTCGCGTGAGTGTACAGCCCTACCAGCGACTGTAACGTGTTGTATGTGTCTCTATGTCTCTTGTGTGTGTTGGTGTGCCGAGCCAATGAACAAGCTATGTGGACAAATACCGGCTAGAAATTCACTAAAAAATAACACTTGTTTACTTCTTTATGGATTATAACGCGAACGGCCGTTGCGAAAAAACTTGCAGGAACTCACCCGCAATGTCCAGCAGCACTGAGTATGAGACGTTAGGCTAGTGGGCACAAGTCAACGTGAACGTGTAGGAGATCAGGTGAGGGTTTTTGATATACGTAAAGCTCAGTCTAGACACTACTCAGAGACAAGTTCAATCAGGTGAAATCAAATGGAAATCGAGGAAAGATTCGATTCAATGATGGTTGAAAAAAAAAAACACGTCGTAAATGATCCGGTCGATCACGGGGGGGGGGGGGGCGCCTGTCTCAACGTAGATTATAACCTTATCATCTACACAGTGTACTCTCTGGGATAACGAGAGATGGGAGAGAGAGAGAGGGAGAGGGAGAGAGGGAGAGGGAGAGGGAGAGGGGGAGAGGGAGAGGGAGAGGGGGAGAGGGAGAGGGGGGGGGAGAGAGAGAGAGAGAGAGAGAGAGAGAGAGAGTAGAGAGTGAAGTCGTTTGATTGACACAAGAGCTCAGTCCAGGAAGTTGTCTGTATAGGGCTTATTGAAGAAACCAGAGGTATTGTTTTATTTTGAGAGTCACTTAAATGACAGTGGACGGTAGATTGGACTTAACAGCCCCCTCTCCCCCCCCCCCCCCAGAAATGACAGCTACGGGAACTATATCACAGCCTCACAGACACAACGAGTAAATAGCCGGGACAGACAGACGGGCGGATAAAAAGTACGCCCCGATATTATGAGCCTCATTAATTCCTGGAGTACAGACTAAAAGCTGGAGTGGACAAATTAAAAATATCCTGGCCAGTGACCGAGGCCTGGGACGAGATTCCCCCTCGGAAGTTCCAAATAACTGTCGGCCACGAGTTTCCATATCCCCCCGCAGCAAGAGTTTCAAATTACAGCGTGGTTTTGGGGGAGGGAGTGGGGTGGGAGGGAGATCAAACCACTGAATCGGAAATAGGAATAGGGGGGGACGGTTTAATTAGCATATCAACTGAACAGTTATATACAGGTATGTGTTGACGTGTGTGTGTCTGTGTGTGTGAAAGAGAGGAAGAGAGACAGATGAGTAGATTGCATCTAGGATGAAATGATGAGATAAGTTTTCTGTTTAGTGATAGAAGGAGAAAAAAAAATGTGTCACACAAACACATCACATAAACAGTGAGGACAGGGATATGCAGCATCACATAAACAGTGAGGACAGGGATACGCAGCATCACATAAACAGTGAGGACAGGGATACGCAGCATCACATAAACAGTGAGGACAGGGATATGCAGCATCACATAAACAGTGAGGACAGGGATATGCAGCATCACATAAACAGTGAGGACAGGGATATGCAGCATCACATAAACAGTGAGGACAGGGATATGCAGCATCACATAAACAGTGAGGACAGGGATATGCAGCATCACATAAACAGTGAGGACAGGGATATGCAGCATCACATAAACAGTGAGGACAGGGATATGCAGAAAGAGAGGGGGGAGAGGGAGAGGGGGGAGAGATAGATAGATAGAGATAGAATGAGAGAGAGAGGGAGAGAGAGAGAGTGAGATCTTACAGCAGGATGATATAGGATAGGATACACTCTGTACTTACAAAAAGAATAAGAAACTAGCTACATGTAATATGATCAACAGACAAGAGGAAGTAAAGCAAAAAAAAAAACAGATCCAGTACACACAAAAAAAAATAATGTAATGCCACTGGCTGCCACGTTGTAAACACAAAACCAAAACAACCAGGCTGTCAACACTGGCCATTTCCTTACACGAGAAGTAGGAAGCCGTACAGTAGTAGGGGATGCCCGGTTCATCCCCCCCCCCCGGTATAACAGTACATTGGTTTTCAATACACACAGGCGGTAATGTTTGTCTTCCACAGACAGATGTGTGCAGGTAGTTCGTCTTCCGGGGGCGAAGAAGTCTTGTGTGCCCAGCACGAAGTTTTTTACAACACGTATGAGTTTATATTCTTTATTACATGTGTATGCACGGCCGCTGGGAGAAATCCCACGACACGGTGCAGCAAAAAAAAAAAACAACCTGAGGGGAACTTGTTCTCTAATAAGACGCGTAATAAAACAAAAATGTGGACGCGTGAGATTGACGAGCCAGCCCCCCCCCCTTTAAGTTTCATGGGCCACACGGAGCTTCGTGGGCTCTGGCGGAGAAATGGACCGGATGGATGCAGCGGGTAATATTGCCACAGAGCTGCCAATAAGGATATTTTTTTTTTAAACCAGGCCTGGATATTTTTTTGCATTCTAGATATAATATAATCGAATAATAGATCTGTAATCATCTAATTTTGTCACTCAGAAATAAAATTCGATTTTTTTTATATATATTCAATATAATCTAGCAATTTTTCAAATTTTTTTTTTCTGGATACTTCTTCAAATAAATAGTTGGCAGGCCTGTGTGTTAGTTAATGTGTGTGAGTATGTGTGCTACTGGATATATTCCTCTGTATTATCAGTGTGTAGTGAAGTGATGACATAGTCTGTTCAGCGGTACAAGTTTTGTGAGTACTCAATTCATTCTTCACTAGCGTGCTTATTGTCCAGGTGGAATGAGGAGAAGGGTGGGGGTCAGTGTGAGGTCGGACAACAGTCAACTGAAGCAGTAAAAAAAAAAACGTCGTCAAGAAAATAAAATAAAACGGGAATTGAATCGATACAGCAAACACATCTGGCAGTGATAACAGGAGACTCGCAGGACAAGGGACAAAGACGATTGTTGGACCAAAAGTGTGATAGAGAGTTGTTTAATTAAACAGTAGAGGGAGATGTTGGGCGGGTTGGGAGGCGGGCGCTATAAGTCTCACGACACTCGTAGGGTAGGGATTGGTTAAAGCAAGCTACATTGGCACATCGACACAGCTAGAACGGAGTTTACAAGTTGCATGATTGAGTTCCATGTCACAGTTTGAAAAGTTTGTCATTGACAGTTTCTCTACTGAAAAAAAAAAAACGGTTAGTGGTAGAAGGTATCAAACTTTTAATGATGTCCAATCTGAAATAGTTTTCGGGTACTAAACGTGAAACAAAGCTTAATTTTAATTTAAAACAAACAAACTGGCACGAGTCTACTGGGGAGGGATGGTGGGGGGGGGGGGGAATTATGGTTTCAATTCAGGTGGTCATCTTGTGAGTTATAGCACACACACTCAAAATTCGTATGGTAATACAACACAATTATCTTACAGCGGGGAACGGACGGAAAGAAAGATCAGAGACAAGCGGAAATTTTAAAAAAAAAATTATTAAAAAAAAATAAGTTTTGTGTGATAATTCCCTCAAGTCTGGCGACACATGAAGAAACTCCGACGCCATCGAGCAGTGGCCGTGATGAAGTAAACCTTATTTCAATCATGCCAGTGGGAAACACTAAACTAATGACTACAGTAGCCAAGTGAGACTCAAAGAGGAGATCACACCTAAATCCGAGGGACGAGGGGTAGGGAAGAGGGGGGGGGGATCAATGTTATGTCTCTGAAGATACAAAACAAAAAACAAGAGTGTTTCTTGTAAGCCTTGCACACTGACTAACAAATTAACACTCAACTTATCGTAGAACATCAGCACAGACTCACACGTTGTTATCTTCCCTATCCAGCACTTACCATAGATTCAGTTTTAGTGTCGTCCATATAAATGTCTCAAATTTCATATGATGCATGATTCATTCACGTAAATAAACCACATAAAAATAATTAACAAAAAACCCAGAATTTTTTTTATATAATAAGTGGCCATTAGGGCACAGTTTTAGAATCATTGTGACGCTCATGATGTATGCTACTGGAGATTTATGAGTTGACCACACGTTAAGTCCGGTCGTGACATTAGATGTTCCAGCGACATAATATATCGTTTTAATACAAGTAAAACATACTGGTACCAGTGAATGCTACATAACCTATGTTGAAAAGTAAATAGGAGCTATTGACATTAACTTATCTTGTTTATTTTTTCCTCCACAGCTGCACACGTTTTATCAACATGTCCGGGCTAGCAGACACCCAAACGGAAAGTAAAGACAATAGTTTGGTGGGGATCTACGGAATTCAATGAACCAGGCGATGACTTCCGACTCATTGACAAGAAGTTACACTCATTAGGTGCTAAGTTTCATTCAAGAATTCAGTTGAAATCAGAATGTGACAGCTGAATCACTAAGGCGGGGTAACAAATTTGCATTAGCTATTGAGAGGATATGCCATTCTCTCTAAGTGTAAATGACAACATGGCATACAGATGACAGAGCATTTGGGCCAGTAATATGCATGTTTTGAATAACACGAATTGAATAGCACAAAAAAAATGTGTCCAAATAATTTAGCGATGGGCAAGATTGACGTGAAAATGCTCATCCGTTCACTGTGATAAAACAGTTCTTAAAAAGAGAAGATTGGATGTTCTAAAGTTAATTTAAAAATTCCCCAGCGTGACGAGAAATCGTTATACAAACAATAAAAATTAGACAGACGTTGCTTGTGTGTGTCACATAGTGAAGTGGTTATAGCTTGAAGGATACGTCTCATGGAGAACGTTACCGCTGACCCTGTGATTATAGGTTGAATGACACGTCTCATGGAGAACGTCACCACTATCGAAAACCTCACCAACGGTGGGGAGGGCGGCGGTCTCGAAGACCACGACCTGAATGGCCAGGCGCTGGAGGCCTACACCGTCGTCCTGTCCGTGGCCGCCCACACGCTGTCCACTTCTGTTCGGGGCAGGGCGGCAGCAGCTTGGCCGTCATCTCTGGCCATCACCACTCGGAAAAACATCAACAAGGTCCAGCTACGCGCCTGGTGCTCGCGCCCTGTTCCTGGCCTGCTGCGGCCTGAACTTCGTCTGGAGCCCCCTGAGGTCACATAGACCATCATGTACCACCACCTCCACAGCCACCCGTGCTACGGCTTCCTCGACACGAAAGACCACCGTGTACGTCTTCCTCGTCATCATCCTCAGCCTCGTCATCGTCCTCCTCTCCATAGAGGGCGTCGTTCGCCTGGTCAACAAGTACGGCCGCATCCTACGCCAGCTGTGGCCGCTGCTGACCTGCCTGATCGCCGTGTTCTGCGCGGTGTTCTTGACCACGGGCTTCATTTCGATCTGCGCGCAGAGTGGCGGGGGCGAGGAGCCGTCCTACGGTTTCCGACACCCAAACATCCGGTCCTCTTTCTTGGCGCTGATTTCATTCTCTTTCATCATCACCGTGTTGACTCTAGTTGCATTGGGACTCTTCCTTCTCAGGGAGGCCGTCTACTGGGAGGACGGGAGGCCGCGCCTCCGGCAGAAGAAGATGAAATTGACCATTCCAGAATTTTTAATCAGCCAGTCCAACGTCTGCGCTGATAACGACGGGGCGTTCGAGCCCAGTCAGAGTGGCACCCCATCGCCGTCGACGCCTAAACTGCCAACGATCATTGTCGACCGGATACAACTTCCATCAAAGGGAGGACGCCAACACTATATCTGAGCTGCCCAGTCCGGTAGCCAAAGCCCATGGGCAACAGACTGGGGATCAATATGGCTCAGGCTAATGATATTATTAGTTCTAGAGCAAAAGTTCTTGCATAACAGAAACGAAATATGTAATCGCAAATCGTAAGAATAATGACAATTGAAATAAAGGTCAGAACATTTACATAATATGTATGATGAACTTATCCGCAAATAGTGTGTATTCTAATAAGTTATTCTTTAACGCTGTTTGACTTATCAGATACAAACCAACTAAACAGGATATAAATTAATACTTGAAGCTATGCATGTCTCATTATGGTAGTTATTATTATAGCCATATAGCCATATATAGGGGGTTTGGCATAATAACTAGTCGAATTTAAGTTTAAAACCAGTAAAGCAACACTTAATGTTCTTTGTTTTGAATCAGTACAATAATTTACAACGTTAATATGATCTGACCTTCTAATTATTGACATTGTCCATCGCGCAGGTCCTGGGGCGACGACGTCACACAATCTGCCAGATAAGCGACTCCACCAGCACCACATCCACGCCCGCGGATCCCATCTCCAGAGCCAAGCAGTACAACTACGTCAGGAAATTCTCCGTGGACATCTCCGCGCTCCAGGCGCAGCTACAGAACCCGAAGATCTTCAAAGACGCCCCCTTCCAGTCGGACATTGACCTCACAAAGAAGGCCCAGTCGGAGGCCCCAAAGCCCGCAATTCCGAAGCCGCTCCTGCCGCTGAAGCCCCTCACTCTCAAGCTGGACGAGAAAGAGGAAAAAGAGAGATCGCCCACCAACGATATCGACAAGAAGGGCAAAGAGTCGGGGGGCCTGCCTATCTCACCGCCTCCGCCGCCCATGATTACGGTGTCCAATGAAGACGCCCTGTCTAATCACGGCGACGCGGATATTCCAAACGACATTCACGGATCCAAGGAGTCATTCCACAACCAGACTGATCTGAACCTGAACACTAACCCTGTGGCGCAGAAGCCCACGAGCCTGTCGTTCAAGAACATCGAGCCCAGCGGCGGCGACGACGAGCACATATCCGTGCCGACGCTGGAGAGCGCCCAGAGCGACCCCAGCGACGCCGAGTGCGAGAACCAGAAGCTGGCGCGCCTGACCCTGCTTCATAAAGTCCCTGGCGTTCGTCCCCTCAACATGCTGCCGGTGTTCGTCACGGAGGCCCTGCAAGCTCTCGCTCAGCGCCCACGCGTTCGTCGAACATCTCCTCATTCCCACGCTGTGTCTACTCCGCCATCCAGACCATCGTGTACCCCCACCTCGTGGCCTGCAGCGACGACGTGGTGCACCGGGCCGTGCAGAAGCTCAAGACCCGGGTCAGGAGCGTCTGCTCGTGCCGGGGAGACGGCGAGTCCTCCCAGTGCCACGCCGAGGACAGCTCCAGCACCAGCCAGCTCTGAGGTGTGTGTGTGTGTGTGTGCGTGCGTGTGTGTGCGCGCGCGCCCTGCCACGTGACCTCCGTTAACTATTGCCACATCTGATCACCAAGCGCCAACCCTCACCCCCTCCCTCATAGCTAACATTATAGCCCAGACATGTCATATTTCACACACACACACACACACACAAAAGCAATGAGTGTGGATGTTATATGAACTGTGTATTTATATGTGATTATGTGGTTCTATATTCACTGTAGTAAGATTTGATGTAACATAGAAATAAAAAAAAAATAAATAAAAAATAAATCTGTACGTCATAGAATAATATGTTATAGAAGCCCCAATGGCTGACCACGTGACAACAAGAGCTATGTTAATAATACACATAAAACAATCATCCTATGTATATTTACATCCTTTGTATGTATCTATTTAATTTAAAAACGTTTCATCCCATGACCATCTCCCATTTGAATACTTTGTTCATGCAATGATGTTACGTGTTTTTCCTTTTTTATTGTCTGTTGGTCGGATGTGCATTATGTCAACAACACACCGACTACTGATAAATGAGCTTTCTATTGAACTGTTTCCTCGTGTTGATTGTACTTTTTAAGTGTTTACATTGTTGGTACAAATGAATTCAAACGCCTGTCTCCACCACCTACTGTAGCGCCTGAGGTTACTATGCAGTGTCAGTAGGCTGCAGTCAACCTTTTTTTTTTTTTTTTATGTAATGGGCTTTTTATGTTGCAAAAGCTTAGGTTTTATTGCTCCTCCCACCACTACAAAGATGTGTGTATTCATTTGCATTAAACTGATCCTTATCACACCATGCTGTTGAAAAAGATAAAGTTGTTGAAAGGTTTGAATGTATGCTATGGATCAAGATCAGTACTGTATGCAGGGCCGCAAGTATCATGTAAAAATCAATCATTTACTGGAAACGCGGGTACAGCAAGGGGGCCCTGCACTACACTTAACGTTAATAGCAACAGTTGACAATATAGTAAAAACCAGTAGAGGGTCTTCAAGTTATCCGTTAAATTGGGCTCTAAAATTTGAAGGGGGAATCCGATCAGCTCTCTTCATACACTTGTGTGGACGTCACAGCTTATTGTAGATTGTACTCATATAAACCCCATCTAAACACTCCATTTTTGAATCTTAGTATTGCCTCCTCAATCGAAATGTG
The DNA here is from genome assembly GCA_021962125.1 of Bulinus truncatus. Lineage (NCBI taxonomy): Eukaryota > Metazoa > Mollusca > Gastropoda > Planorbidae > Bulinus > Bulinus truncatus. Next base: position 5,261,725 of record JAGDYQ010000048.1, on the reverse strand, counting down.
TGGGTGAAATACGGTTCAAAAAGTTTGGCCACCTTCTAATTTGTATTACCAGTAGCTTCCGTATTGTAAAGATGCAGAGAAAGATACTTCATAGTTCGATTTTTGACTTTAAAATTTGCATTGAACTCATCCGAATATTGATACGTAAATTTGTATTAAGCTCAGTGACCAAACCCAAAAAATATAAGGTGCAAACCGTTAAGGGAAATGTAATATAGAGAATCGAATTAAATAAAAAAAACAATGTTGTGCCTACTAGAATTTCAAATATTAGAAGACCAGACTTCAAGTTTATTTGAGAAGAGATATATGTGAAAGTTAAACAACAAATTAACAAATCAAATTTGAAATTGAAATCTTCTAGATAAATACTTGTATATTTTTATACAATTAAAGAAAAAAATACATTTGACAAAAAGAAATGATTCAAGCGAGCAACATTGATTATTACTTTTCTATTAACGATGTGTGGAAGATAAAGTGACTTTATACAGATGTCTTCATGGTGGGATATCTAATACAATATGGCAGTAACATGCCAATGACAAGTATCTAAACGTTCGGTAAGGTTCTTCAGGTGGATTATTGTCGAAATAGATCAATTAGTCAGCGGTCATTAAAATCATCACAATAACGAATATAAATAATAATATTAAACTTCAGTCAACAA
>JAGDYQ010000048.1:5243684-5260555 GCA_021962125.1 Bulinus truncatus | reverse complement strand
CTGGTAAGTGTAAAAACACATTTAAAAGCGTAAAAAGTGCTATTTCGGCGCCCTATCCGACCACAAAACCCACACTAGCCCTCCCATGAAACGTATAATGTGATGTGGCAGTAGTATATATATATATATATATATATACTATATATATATATAATATTTATCTAACGAAATCTACATATGAAGTGGTTTTATTTGTACGACTGTCAGGAATCAACCCGCGTCATCTCAGAACCTTCTTCCATTAAAAAAAAACCAGCCATTACCGAAATGTCCTTCTGATGACATTTTTGTGTCTGGAGGGGAGATTGGTAAGGGAGGGGCTATGTTTTATTTTTGACGACTCACTGGAAAACAGACATGAAACGATTCCTTTCTGAAACCCCCCCACACACACACACACACACCCTTACTCGTGTAATATCCTGCGGAATCAGAGCTGCAATAGTCTGATCAAAGTCATAAATACTTGTCCAACTAGCCGGGTCATTTTATGCTCATGGTATTCATCCAAATATTTCGTTTTTTTTTTCTTTTGGGACGATTTTTTTTCTTTACCCTTGCACCTGGGTCACTGTCAATTGAGTTATAAAGCTGGTATACGCTAAGTGATTTGTAAAGCTGGTATACGCTAAGTGATTTGTAAAGCTGGTATACGCTAAGTGATTTGTAAAGCTGGTATACGCTAAGTGATTTGTAAAGCTGGTATACGCTACGTGATTTGTAAAGCTGGTGTATTTCTCTAGAAAAAGGTTCTGTACTACTTGTAACGTTTATAGCATGAGATGCTAGTAGAACTATAAAGAAAGAGAAACTTGTCAGCCGAAACTAAGAAAATTTGGCGTCACTGTCTAATTAAGTTTTTAAATTTACGCTGTTGTTATCCCAATTTAGCCGGTGACAGCTGTTGTTATCCCAATTTAGCCGGTGACAGGATAAGCAACAACAACAAAAATGTCGACACGCTTGAGAATTTACACACAAAAAAACAACAACAACCAACCAACAATATTCTCCAGTTATCCGATGATCTAATTTTCTTTCCTATCTCCTTATCCAGGATTGTTTAATAAAAAAAAATAACGTATTCTTTATTAAACTTTCTGGCATTGAAGGAATCTATCTCGTGAACAGGTTTATCGAATTATCCGAAATCGAGTTATGCAAGTTTGTTTGTAATAACCAGAATGACCGTCTGAGATGAAGTCCCTGACGGAATATATTGATGCCTGGTTGAATGTTATGCCAACAGTGTTAAATGGGGGGGGGGGGCTGGGATAGTAATCACCTGTTTTCCTATTTATTTCACTTTATTCATATTATTGTTTATTTATCTTATCTCTCTTTCTCTCCCCCTCCATTAAAAAAAAAAAAAGAAAATTGATCGAGAGCGCGGGTATTTTACCTGTGACAGTGTGTCTTCTTCATCTCATTTACGACTATCTTCTCGTTATCTCTTTCAACTGTTTTTTTTTTTTTGTTGTTTTGCCTGGCTGCGCTGCTGCTCCCGTTGATCAAGTATCACACAATTAGAGATGTATCTCTCACTCTCTCTTTAGGCCGACCCGTGCTGTTGTTGTTGTGGTTTGTATTCATTATTTTCTACCATTCAGTGCAAATTTCTCTGAAAGATAACTCGTGGGTATGGCAGAAGCGTAGAATCTTCACAAATTATTTTTTTAAAAAAATGTTTAACAAAAGCATGCTGACATTCCCCATGGCGAGTTTATTATTACATTTCAAGTAGCCCTCCACATCGTTCTGGCCACTTACTCACCCCCCACCCCTTCTTCAACACTCCAGACCAACCATCGACTAGCAACTTTTTTTCACCAAGAAGGTCCAAACTAATTTGAGGAAAAAATATCTTTGAAAAAATGGTGTTATAGGGAAAGTACAAATGTATATCCAACTGAAGAAACTAAATTATGACATATTAATTAGAGATAGCATTTATTTAGATCTCCATGGCTCACAGAATATCGGAATCTGGATATCAAATAGCTTACAGATACGGTTTAAAAGTGCAGGTGCTGCAAAATCATATATTAAAATCTCATTTAACAATGTTTTACACAGTGAGTATATAGACAGGGAAATAATCAGCATATTGTGAGGCATACACAAACGAATGTCAAGGAAAAAAGAGTTCACAAGAAAGTACGTAATTGTTTAAATGGTGTATTCATGAGACGATATAAGACTGATAGTAAAGTTCCCTTGGCCTCAAAAGAGTCATCCGGGGCAGATGGAAGTTATTAGAATTGATCTCTTTCTACAACCTCGGCATATAACGGGGGGCTTGTGTGTTTAGAAAGTCAAAAACAAAAAAAAAAAATTGTCAAGAGAGTTGAAATAATTGGTGGCATCGGTTATTTAAGAAGAACATTTTTTTTTAAATGTAATATTTCATCTCAGCAGTGGATCATCTAAATGAAACAAATCTGCGTTATTCAGGATCATGACACATTTGATGCTCCAGCCAAATTGGGAATCGTTGTCTCAAAGTAACAGTTATATAAAAACATGTCAAACAGCTACTTTTTCAAATCACAAATCATAAAATATCTTCTTCTAGATGGGCACAAACATCAAGGCCGTCTATTTTAAACAGAAACATTTGAATCATTTTTTGGCTCGGGGCCTCCCTGGCAATTTGTGTCAGAGTGCCCTTCCGTGTAGTGGGCCTGGCTGGTAGGACAATTCTGACAGAACGACGTTCTTCATTCAGCAGATAAGAGAGAAAACCATTACACGAAGGCATACACACATTAATGAATGAGAAAAAAAAAATTGGAAAGAAACTAAGAGCTCATGAAAATATTTCTCTAAGTAAGCTACTTCCAAACCCATTAAATATTATTGGTCAGTTGCGTCCCTGACTCATACTTAAAAGTTCAAATACATTTTATAATTTTTTTTTTGCCATATACTAATGATTGATTTTTTTTTAAATATTATTGTTTTAATTAATTTTAGCTGAAGTTGTTATCTATTAATTGCAGTTTAAAACCAAGAATTACATTAAATTTTTCAATATCTGTCAAAGGTATTTAGAAACTATAAGGAACCTTCTTGTATCGATTACTTCCTTCTAGATACGCACATACCTATACATTCATTTATAGATAGATGATAGACAGACAGAGTAGATTATATATATATATATATATATATATATATATATATATATATATATAGAGAGAGAGAGAGAGAGAGAGAGAGAGAGAGAGAGATAGAGAGAGAGAGAGAGAGATGGAGATAGATAGATAGATAGATAGATAGATAGATAGATAGATAGATAGATAGATAGATAGATAGATAGATAGATAGATAGATAGATAGATAGAGTAAATTACATAGATAACTATATATAGATAGATAGACAGACAACAGACAGACAAGGAATTAATTGTCGGTGGCTGTAGAAATGTACACATATCGAGATGTGTGTAGCCTAATATTCCTATGAAAGCACGGGCGACTGAAAAAGTTGAAATTTTACTTTAAAACACATTATCTTTCGTTTGAAGCGACATCAATAGAATCACGCCACATAGTTTAACGGTTGGAGAAATTAGGAGAAATTAAAGCAACGTTCTTAATTATTCGTGTACTGGCGGAGGGGGGGAGGTTTTGGGTCCATTTACTGTCTTGTGCGGCCGGCCTGTGAAGCCATTGAGTGATGGATATTTTTAATCTTAAGAAGATGACAAAAAATAAATGTCTAGCCCAGCTCTCTAGAGTGCAATTATGGTTCAAAAATTTTTGTTTTTTTAAACATGTCAATGAAATATTCGGGAGTATTGGTACTAAATTGTAGGTCGCTCGGCGATCTCCTGGTACGTCACTGAACTATGTTGATGCGGGTCGCCAAACATGTTTTTTTTTTCTATTCATACTGTTCATTTCCCGTGTCAGTATCAATCACTGTTGGAGTATTGTGGTGACCACACGCGTGGGGATCAATAGAAAGCCACATTCATATTTACCATATAGTAATACAAACAATACTAAGAGCCACAAAAACAGCCATTTCGCAAGATTAAGTATAAAAAAAAAATGAAATAATTGTTATAAAATAAGGAATGAATTGATCCGATGGGAGCCGCAATGAACTGAACGAAACACCGGACACGGCTCTGAAATCAGCATTCGGGCGCCGTCTGTATAGTAAGTAAATATAGTAACAGGAAATGACCTTTGACACAGATTTCATTCAAAAAATTGGTGTAATAAAGTCATGTCGTAATAAGAGTAAGAAGATGTGAGTTTTGAAATTAAAGATGTTTATTTATTTATTTTTCATTTATGAGAGTTTGAACTCAATTTTGATTATTTCCAGCTTAGCGCAAAAAAAAGTAAAAGTGATGTTTGAAAATAATTTTCACCTTTTTTTTTTTTTTAAAGATCTTTTACAAAGTAAAATATTTGGAAATCATTTAGTCAACCATTTTTTCTATTACGTTTCTGTTCGACCCTTATTTTTTAATATCGTTCTGAAGTCGCTGTTTTTTTTTTGTTTTTACCTGCTTATGTTGCGCGCTATCTCTGGTAGGACGCTGATGTTAAATATGTCGATAGAACATTTTGCCGAGGTTGGAGGGCAGATAATGAATTTATGACTAACTGTGAACTAATGGTCTTAACTTGTCAACTCCACGGCTTATCTGTGTTTTTCCCCCCTTTCTCTTTAAGCTGAAATTGTCTGTCTCTTTGAGTTGGCAGTCGTGCGACCAGACTCACTTTCTGAAGACGCGCGGTCAGTACAGCGTCGGCTAATCCAGCTGGCTATTTAGTTTCGGGGGGTAAACAACGAGGTTAAAGTGCACAGACTTAAGTCTCTGACCATACAGATTGATAGCGATCTGACTGGAGTGGCCTGTCTTCTTTTCTGTGTTTTCTTCTCTCTCTCTCCCACTTTATCCGTCTCGTCTGTTGTTGTTCCACCATTTCATTTCTCGCTCTCTCTCTCACTGGTATTGACATGGGAATGAACATTGAAACGAGATCAGGGATTGCGCAATATATATATATTATTTTTAATATATATATATATATATATATATTAAAAATAATAAAAAAATCTATTAAGGAACGGAAGAAAAATAGAATCGTCATTTATAAACAAAACAAAGGAAAATAAGACAAAATAGATTTGTAACTTGGAAGTTTCATTTCGTCCTGTGGTCACTAGCGAGTGTAGTAGTAGTCTGTGTCCCACTCCACACATACTTTTGTATTTAAAGTAAACGGTATCCACGAGCCCTGTGTTTGTTGTTGAAATATTAGTGCCCAAAAAATTTCAATGGTTATAGAACACCTTATATACGTGAATATACTCAGATAAAGAACTTACTGCTACTCTACTGATTTAATCATTTGTTTGTTTTAAAAAAAAACAGTTACAAAAGTTATTTAAAAAATACTGTTGTCATTCATTAGGATATGGAGGAACACGACAAAAATTTAATTTGTTTTTAAAAATAGGGCTAATTTAAAAACATTCTACTGAAATGTTTGAAACTTTGCATCTCTAATTTTTTTTTTTGGGAAGGGGGGGGGGGAATATACCATTTGATATAGTTTTTCTTTTCCGTGCACAAAAATAACACCGGGTCTAGACGATATACACGATGTATAGAATCTTTCAATTAGGTGAACGTCCACAGTGTTATATTACCTATCCCCTCCCCCGACCGTGTTGCACTATGTAACTGAGATGTTTAAAGTGATTTTAATTACGAGATTCATTATTTCATTCACATTTAATTGTGAACAAGTTAGTCTTTTTTAAATGATTTTTGTAAAATACATCTAAGCGTTTATTAGTATTGGATATTTTTCCCCACCAGTCGGAAATATGTCAGATGTTGTTGTTGTTGTTGTTGTTGGTGTGTGTGTGTGTGTATGTGTGACGGTATCTCTCTATTCTTTACCAACAACAACATCTGACATGATGTTCACCTGTCTTGATGTGGCTCTTTGCCGCTCTCGATACATTTTTTTGACTCACAGGAATTAGGCCGTGAGTGACATCACGCGTGGGGTCCATCGTCAGGCAGGGTGCACTGTATTCCGGATATTTTGTTCATCTGTGCAGCTGCTGCAGCATCATTCCGCAGGTGGGCCTTATCTGGTCCGCCCGTACGCCGCCGCCGATGACAGCCTGGTTTATCACTCATTTCACGTCGCCCCTGGTTTGAATCGCGGTTCTCCCCTTAACAGGAATATGGGGGAATCCCCGAGATGGCCCGACATTGTATCATTGTATGGACTTTGGTGTATCCAGGGGAGCTTAATCTTTAGAGTCCTTGTTATAATTGTTTGGTTTTTTTAGAAAGCTGTTTGTACTACACCTTCCGTTTTACTTAAAGTGTGTAGCACGGTTTAATCGTCAAACTTGATCGCATTTGAACGTATCATCCTGAGACACTTTAAATAACGGAGCAAAAAATTCTCGGGATGAGAAAACGACAGTGTCACCGAAACGACGCTTTGATGAAATTCGCTCCCTGAATATTGAAGGGTTCATTTGAATATATTTAATAAATCCGCTTCGTGATCTGCTAATCTTCTTATGAAAAAGTTCATTTTGTAGGACTGTAACTGTATATTGTCTTCTGAAATAGGTTTTTTTTTTGGTCTTTTCACAGACCACTTATCTATTGGTTTATCTCTGACCAGCGTTGTCTTATAAACATAGTAGACTCTTAGCCTTCCATTCCTGCCCCAGACCACACACACAATGGATACTGCTAAACTTAATTAACGAGGGGACGGACGGTCGTGCGGTAAAGCACTCGATTGTCGACCTGAAGGTACTTGGTTCAATCTTCGGTGAGGACCAAGGAAATTTTGCAGGTCTTGACTCAAGTTCCCGATATATCTCCCGTGGTGTCTCCATGGCCATTGCACTATCGGCTATGGTGGGGGATGAAAGAAGGGCAGCATAAAAACCGTCCCATTAGTGGTTTATAGGATCTAAGAGATTTCATCTCATCCTTACATGGACTTCACACACACTAATTTTTTTTTTAAATGTGTACATGTTTGTAATACAAATAATAGCATGTGATTTCTAAACGCGCCACTCAAATGTGAAATCGATGGAAAGAAACTACTGTGTCTGTGCAGTGCCTTTTTTGCTGTACAAATCCTCGCTCTCACGTGTCTGGTGTCCACTCTCTATGTCCAGTCCTTCCCGGCTCGCCTGGTTATGGACCCCGCACACACAGCTCCCTGTTTTAATAAGCCCCCCCCCCGTCCACCTCCAGGGTGTCATGGCACGAGCACACACCGGGGGACACTTTTTGTTTTAATACTCCACATGTCTGTCTGCGAGATCCTCGCCCCGTGCTGCCATCTCACGGGAATATGATTGTGAAATAACGAAATGACAAGACTTGACATCTGCCTCCCCGGGAATACACCGAGCACATTAAGATGTGTGCGAGTGTATGTGTGTGTGTCTGGCAGGCCAAAGTAAATATAGTAGATTTAGCCTTACCCCATCTCTTTGCCGATACTATTTACACACACACTCACACACACATACACACACACAATTATATGATTACTTTTCTTTTAAATTTAATTTAGAGATGTAGCTGGACACATTCACATTTGTTTCATGTAGCTGGACACATACACATTTGTTTCATGCAGCTGGACACATACACATTTGTTTCATGTAGCTGGACACATACACATTTGTTTCATGTAGCTGGACACATACACATTTGTTTCATGTAGCTGGACACATACACATTTGTTTCATGTAGCTGGACACATACACATTTGTTTCATGTAGCTGGACACATACACATTTGTTTCATGTAGCTGGACACATACACATTTGTTTCATGCAGCTGTACACATTCACATTTGTTTCATGTAGCCGGACACATACACATTCGTTTCATGCAGCTGTACACATACACATTTGTTTCATGTAGCTGGACACAATCAAATTTTTTTCACGTAGCTGGACACACACATTTGTTTCATGTAGCTGGACACAATCAAATTTGTTTCACGTAGCTGGACACACACATTTATTTCATGTAGCTGGACACATACATATTTGTTTCATGTAGCTGGACACATACACATTTGTTTCATGTAGCTGGACACATACACATTTGTTCCCTTAAGACGTTCAGGTTGATTCACTAATAGACATCTGGATACTTTGTGTGTTTATCAATCGGGTTGACAGAACCAGGGGTTGCCACAAGTGGCTCTCGGTACCGCTGGCGGGTCTACGTTACTTTCACTGCTGCTCTCAGTGTGTCTTTTCTTTCATCTTTTACTTCACTACTTTAAGGCTTTAAATCGTTTTAAATGGAATATCGCGCGGCTATATAAAGTATGCTGTTACTATGTAAAAACCATGATGCGGCTCCCCTCGACACCCCATGGCCGGAGCTGCAGTAGGTATGGGGGAGGGGCACCCTATAGACAGGTCCTCGAGATAATTGCTATGCGGCGCTGGTGAACTTGAGTATCTGCAATGACCTGTGTTCCTTGTCCGTCACATCGTTCTCCGGCCATTTAATCTAGGTCAGTTCCATTAGTCCCACCAATATCCACCTGCCCACATGAGTCAGTATATCATCTTCCTGCTCCCCTTTCAGTACGGCTTTGTTTGAATTTCTCATGTATGTAAATTATTTATCACTTTCTTTACTGCCGGTCATTATCAGTTATAGAGTCAGAGCGTATCAGGCAGTGAGTGAGTGTGCCTTCGATCACAAAAGAACAGTTTTGTAACAAGTAATTCACAGATTTAAGATAAAATATTGGTTGAAGAAAATGTTTGCAAGTAAAAATGTGAGACGGTGGTTAGAATTATGTTAACATTTCAGTGCGGCATGGTTTAAACGTTCATGGATGCGTGTATATCAGTTTTTTTTAACATTTCTCAATTATAATTTCCGGTCGCATAGAATTATTTAAAAAAAGTCTTAATTTATTTCAGTCTGCTCAATCTTAGTTAACTTTAAATGCCAGATTTTTGTTTAGGTGATGAATCATTTTCTTGACAGTCTTAACTTTTTTTTTTTTGATTTTTCTAATTTTGGCAGATATGCCAACTAAACATTCGATGAAATTTTTTGTTGTTGTTGTTGTTTGGCTTTGGCTGCTGCAGCGTTTCATGTTACGTAAATGCAAAAAAAAAATGTCTAAAAATCTGAGAAAATTTTGACTCAGCTCGTCACTTTTTACTTTTCTGGCGGTTTTATTTTTTTAAAATCTAGTTCAGGCGGTTTTCACCAAAACAAATCTGGCAATATAAGAAAGACAACTGATCTATTAAAACTGTGCACGGCAAAGTCTAAAGGCGACAGGTTGAATTAAATTGAAAGTTTCACTAGCACATGTCATATTTTTGTACAGTATTACACTTACAACCTCCCCCCCCTCTCCCCCAATACCTATGCGGGCTTGTCATCTTTTTATTCAAGCACAACAGTAATGGGATACATTACTTGTATAACAGCCTGAATGAAAATTTTGATCATTTTTTTTTTTTTAAAAGTCGATCATGTGACTCATTTAATATTTAAATGTACACTAGCGCTCCGTTATTGTGAGTCCCTTATAGTGTTGGGTACAGTAGTGGTAGATCTCTGTAAAACGTTTTAACTGAAAAAGTGTCGTTGTTGGTTTTTTTTTTTTTTATTTATTATTATTTTCTTTATTGTTTGTCTGTAACTAACAAACAATCCTGAACTCTTTAATGTGTCATTTTAAAGTTTAATCATGTGGATAACCTTGACCGGAGCCGTTATTATGGAAAGCTAAGCTCTGCGACCTGTCCAGCTGGACCGTCCGTTCCCTCGTCCTTCCGTCCTCCAAACTGCTCCGAAGACAACCTACCCCCCCATCCCGACCCTCCTCTGTCGGAACTTTTACATTGCCATCCTCAACATTCTAATGACAAGATAAACACTTCCAAGAAGGCCTATGGCTAAAAGAGTTGGGGGGGGGGTGTTAAAGGGGCCCAATATTTGTAAGTGGCGGCTTTAAAAAGCGTTTTGTAAAGGGCCCTCGAAGTTCATTTGCATAGAACTTCCTAATTACATTTGATAGAAAGCCTTTTTTTTTAAACTTTGCCTATAGCCCTCAAATGTACATTTACCTAGGGCACCCCCTGCCCCTCCCCCCCCCTTCCCCCAACTTTGGAACGGTTCTGACCACGATAGATATGTCTCTTAGCACTACAAAGTGAATTCTTGAATTTTACTCCCATCCTGGGAACGCACAATGCCGCTTCCTCGTCTTGTCAGTAAATTAGTTTTTACTTAATACGCACGAGTTAAGGGACCTGTGCTGTCGCTCAGTTGTCGATGTTTATGAAGGAACTATTTCCGGCCTGACTTGAGACATCGACCTGGGAGTTATTATTGTATTAAAATAAAAAGAGGGAAAAAGAGGGGAAAAATGATGGTGTCTTGTGACTAGTTGGAAGGATTTTCATTGGTTAAGACGCGATCAATGTTACTCAAGCTAACACAATTTACTCAACACTTTCCCCCATCATGCTACTTCCAGATCTGCACTGAAATACCAACACTTGGGTTTAAACACAGTTTTGTGTAGTAACACAAGAGTTTGAACCCTTAGAGTCTAGTGTGCCCCCGTGTTTCCCCGAAAGAGAATAATCAAAGCCGGACAACCAATCTTTGCTGCAACTTTGAATTATGATTAATCTTCGTTCATTTTCGCAACTTTAAGCCCGCCAACTTTCTGTCGTCGTGCCTCATCATACCTCAATCCACCATCCCGTCTCAGTGTTGTCATTGTTAGAAACGAACACCGCCAGATTAGTAAAAGTGGAAACAAATTTCTAAATTTTTCCTATTTTAAGATTATATGCGTCTTTTTTTTTTCTTTTTAGGTTATATAAAACGTTGAAGCCGCCGAAACACGCCAACCCGCCAATGAGTAAAAACTCCCGCAAAAAAAAAAACAACCGCCAACACAACCCGTCCTCAAGCGAAAGATACCCGCCGTCGTCGTAAACCTCCATTGTGTGTGTGTGTGTGTGTGTGTGTGTGTGTGAAGTGCGTAGCGAGCTTAACTCGCGCCCGGGGCACAATACTTTTTTTTATACCTTTTTAGCGCCCCCCCACTCGAAAACCAAATAATATTATATGTAAAATATACCATTTTTGGAGCCCCTTTGTGAGTAGCGCCCGGAGCATGATGCCGCCCCCCCCCTTGCCCACCCCTCTGTGTGTGTGAATCGGTTATCTCAGTTACCACAGTTCTCTCGAATAGTTCAGTTTTCACCTTTTAATTTGTGGTCCAGGCGCCCACACTCTCCCTCGCAGGTAGTTTTCATATCGTACGGTGTGTGCGTTGTATTTCATACATTTCTGTTCATATCGTATTCTGTTCATATCGTATTCTGTTCATGGCAATAAAGGCCACATTTGCAGTATTTCGTACATTTCTTTGTTATTTCTGTTCATATCGTATTCTGTTCACGGCAATAAAGGCCACATTTGCAGTATTTCGTACATTTCTTTGTTATTTCTGTTCATATCGTATTCTGTTCATGGCAATAAAGGTCACATTTGCAGTATTTCGTACATTTCTTTGTTATCCCTTCTGTCGGATTTCGTTCAGCCAGCTTCAGCAGGCTTTCCCACTTGTTTACACATAAAATAACTGTCGTAGATATGTGCATCCAAATTGTATGTAATTGGGGTGGCGATATGAAGATTTTAGTTAAATTAACATGCTGTTGGTTTATCCTCCATGTTTGGCAACATCGACCTAATACTTGGTATGTTGCTCGATATTTCACAATCTCTTGTTTGTACCTCTCAACTCTCAGTTTACAAAATAATTTTAAAAAATCACCAGAGACTGAAAATGCACAGACCTGGTGTATTATGCAAGAGTTGGGATGCGTTGAGAGTGTTAATGTAACGTTCATTTTTTTTAACAACGATCCTGCGATTATTATTTTTTAGCACTTCGCAGCTGGGTGTTCTTTGACTTTCAGCTGGCTGTTTTATGAATTTCAGCTGGCTGTTTTATGACTTTCAGCTGGCTGTTTTATGACTTTCAGCTGGATATTCAATGACTTTCAGTGAAAAAAAACATCCAAGTTATAATGATGTAATGGGGGTGGGGTGGAAGTATTAGACACGAAGAAGAAAATATAATATTAATACTTACTTTTTTTTTAACGAGATTTTGTTTTATTTAGTATTAACATATCAATACGTCTAGACTTCATAAAATGGTGTTTAGTTTTTTTTTTTAAATTTTATAGACAGACACAATTCCCCCCCCCCCTGCTCACCCTTTTTTTTCTCACCACCATCCGCCACCACTAAAAAAAATTTTGTTTAGATTCACATTTTATAGCAATAAAAGTAATTTAACATTTATTTTTGTTCCGAACATTCTGTTCGCGTTCGACATTAACCCCCCCCCCCCCCACCACTCAAACCACCACTGCCAACCGTTTTATAAGTGAGAGATAAACATGTCACACCGTCACGTGATAGTCCGGGCCAGCAATTTAATTTCATTACAAACAGACAGACATACACTCCCAGCCGTGAGACAACGGGACAGAAACAGCGGAGCGAGAAAGCACTAGAGGGAAGGAAAAAAAAATATCGCGCTAGGCTAGCTAAACATTATTGTTCTGAGAGTTGGGGGACAGTTTGCTGAAACGGTAGCTCGCTATTCAATTGTTTCACACCTCGTTGTGTGCATGTACAATTTACATAGGTGGGTTTGTGTGTGTGTGTGTGTATGTGTGAGATCCTGATCTGCATAGCTCTACGATACGGGTTGGGGACGGGTGGTCGATAAATCACTCGACTGTCGACCTGAGAGGTTCCATGGTTAGATCTTTTGGTGAGGACCAAAGGATATTTCAGGTCATGGCCGAAGTCCCCCCCCCCCCCCGCTGTATCTCCCGTGGTGCCCCCATGGCCATTGTACTATTATCGACTGTGGTGGGTATGAAATGAGGGCAGGCATCATACAAACAGCCTCATTAGTGGTTTATAATAGGATCCTAAGATATTTCAGCTCAACCTTACAGGGACTTCATCCATGGTACGAGTTCAAAATCCCGTGGGATTCAGCCAGCTCCTTAACATCTCCCGTGGTGCATCCATAGCCATTGCACTCGGCTGTGGTGGTGAAAAAGGAAAGGCACCTGTAAAAAAAACAACAACCGCCCCATTGGTGGATTCTATGATCTGAGAGATAAACACCTGATCCCGACAGGGACTTTGAATAATAGAACACACTAACAAACCCTGACGGCAAATGCCAATAGTTAATTGGTACGTGTGTAGTACACAAGTGCAGCTCACGGTATGGCTAGTAATAGTTAATTAACTCAGTTGAGTTTATCGTGGTCATCCCCGAGTTTACCTTTAAACAACAACAACATTGAGGTCATTTATATATCACGTTTATAAAAGAGGAAGACTGGTTGCGCACATTCCTGGATGTGACCATATGGCACAGATTGAAAGAACTCATTCCAGGCATTAATGATAATATTATTATTTCCTTTTATTTATTTACTTCCAGCCGTGTTGCCAAATAAATTTCAATTTTTAAAAGTGCATCTCTCGACAGGCGAACTGGGTTTTTTTTTTCTTTCTATTATTTTCCCCCTTCTTACTATCGATCCACTTCTTATGCCTCCTCCCCCCCCTCTTTCCCCTTTTCTCTCTGTGTATACATCAACAGTGCCCGTCTCCACATTCAATTCATTCGTTTAGGATCTGAGTGACGGGTGATTGGGGAAGGGGGGGGGGCAAGATGTCTGTCTGAAGTATTGTTATCGTTCGTTACTCTCCAAGGCTAGTCAGACAGTTATATTATTGTTCAAAATTTATTTTTTTTAAATCCACCGCATCGAATAATGGAAGTTATGAACCGTATGAATTATTATTTTTTTTTTGTAATCAGTTTCAAAATTAAAATAATAATTAACTTTAATAAAAAAAAATTATTATTATTATTTTTTTTTTAAATTGTAGTGTCCCCCATTGTATGACGAAATGAAACAGACTGATATCAAAAAAAAATTTCAATTTGTAAAGCCTTTCAGAACACCGTGATGTGTTCACGTGATCCTTCCAGACAGCGGGCAGCAGTGATCCTCACCGGTGGTTCTCATTCTCAAATTTGTGCTCGCCGGCCAACTTTTAGCTCTCGTGAAATTTGATTGCTGACGTGAAGATACACGTCACATTTATGTTTTGTTCATACTTTTGGTATCTCAAGTTGTAAGTTTAAAAGAAATCGGGGACGCGGGTGGTCGTGCGGTGTAGAGCGCTTGACTGCCGACCGGAGAGTCCTGGGTTCGAACCTCAGCAAGAACCTTGGGATTTTTTTCAGGTCCTGGTGGTGTAAGTCACCCAGCTTTAAATGGGGGGGGGGGGGTGGTTATGAATTATATAGAACATATAAGAAAACTCTTGTACGAGGCAAGTCACAAAGATTACTTTTCACACCACACTAGCCGTTGGTCAATATATATATATATATATTTAAACAAGACCATATGTCGTACTAATGCAATAGCTGACATTTGTGTTTTCCCTCAATGTTTGTCATTCTGTAGTACACCTAAGTCCGTCTGTAATACTCACAAGTCTGTCTGTAATACAAACGTCTTTCTCTATCTTTCCTGTTTCAATGTTCTGCGCCTTACTTCGTCAATCATTTTTTTTTTTTTGGTTCACCTTACGTCTGCCTTTCTATTTACCGGCATTAATTGAAATACACGGCACGGCCGACTCCATGACATGATGGCATATCTGTAGCTGCACATGTACCGGAAGTAATCTTTTGCTTTGCCTTGGCGAGTGTCTATATTTAGCTCGATCGCGCATTCGCTCGTGTGTGTGTGTGTGTGTGTGTGTTTGTGTGTGTATTTTGCCAGTTGCTCTGACCGGGCCGTTCTCACATCTTCTCACCATCTGGAAACAAACGCCAGACTTTAATTTCTATGACACACCATATACTGATAGCACTTAATTCATTGTGAATGGTACGGCAGTCTGCCCATTAATATGCATTCAGGTCGAACATTGGTGGGGGTAGGGGGGGGCTGGACATCCTTCAGAAGTAAACTTTTAAAAATAATTAACACACATTAAAAATTGTGTGCATTGTTTTATAAATAAAGTAATTTAAATGCACAGTTTCAATTTTTATTTTTTGGTGTGCGATGGCTTCCATTTTCAGTTAGCGACTACACCTTGCCCATTACCTGTGGATGGTACGGGGAGAAGGGGGGAGGTCGGGGGGGGGGGGTGCTGTGAAGGATGTTATTTGTTTTGAGAGCGGAAAAAGTTTTAACCCCTTCCCCTCCCTCCCTTTCTCACCTCTCCTTCTAATGTTTTATTGACCCTAGGTAGGAGTCAGTCGTAGACTCACGTTATGCCTGGGGCTGTGAGAGAAATCTGTTCATGATGTGTGCTAACGGTCGATGCATTAGAATCCACTGACCAACAAAATCTCACACTGGGCGTGAAAGTGAGAACTTACCTGTCCAGTAGCCATTTTCTGCCAGTGGCTCCGTGTTTAACATTCGGCGCCTGGTTCATTTATTTGTAAACATCCGGAGAATACAGTCTGACAGGCGCCTTTCGGAGCTTTTTGTTAGTTAGTTGTTTGGTTTTAATTGATCACTCATTGAAACAACTGTTTTTGTTAGTTAGTTGTTTGGTTTTAATTGATCACTCATTGAAACAACTGTTTTTGTTTGTTAGTTGTTTGGTTTTGATTGATCACTCATTGAAACAACTGTTTTTGTTTGTTAGTTGTTTGGTTTTAATTGATCACTCATTGAAACAACTGTTTTTTGTTTGTTAGTTGTTTGGTTTTAATTGATCACTCATTGAAACAACTGTTTTTGTTCGTCTGTGTCGGCTTCAGTTGATCTAAGTCACTCATTGAAACAACTGTTTTTGTTCGTCTGTGTATATTGACTTCAATTAAACTAAATCACTCATTGAAACAACTGTTTTTGTTCGTGTGTATATTGGCTTCAATTAAACTAAATCACTCATTGAAACAACTGTTTTTGTTCGTGTGTATATTGGCTTCAATTAAACTAAATCACTCATTGAAACAACTGTTTTTGTTCGTGTGTATATTGGCTTCAATTAAACTAAATCACTCATTGAAACAACTGTTTTTGTTCGTCTGTGTATATTGGCTTCAATTGAACTAAATCACCTCATTGAAACAACTGTTTTTGTTCGTCTGTGTATATTGGCTTCCAATTAAACTAAATCACTCATTGAAACAACTGTTTTTGTTCGTCTGTGTATATTGGCTTCAATTAAACTAAATCACTCATTGAAACAACTGTTTTTGTTTGTTAGTTGTTTGGTTTTAATTGATCACTCATTGAAACAACTGTTTTTGTTCGTGTGTATATTGGCTTCAATTAAACTAAATCACTCATTGAAACAACTGTTTTTGTTCGTGTGTATATTGGCTTCAATAAAACTAAATCACTCATTGAAACAACTGTTTTTGTTCGTGTGTATATTGGCTTCAATTAAACTAAATCACTCATTGAAGCAACTGTTTTTTTTGTGTGTGTATACTGGCTTCAATTAAACTAAATCACTTATTGAAACAACTGTTTTTGTTCGTCTGTGTATATTGGCTTCAATTAAACTAAATCACTCATTGAAACAACTGTTTCATTTAGAACTTTTTAATTGTTGGTTATTTCATGAAACTTAATTTTCTGGTCCACTCTTGTCGTCGTCATTACTTCGTCTAAATAAGTTTAGTTTTTTACATTTATCTTATTATTGTGTTGTTGTTATTAATCTTTAACTAAATGATTAAAA
>JAGDYQ010000048.1:5229203-5243184 GCA_021962125.1 Bulinus truncatus | reverse complement strand
ATAGACTGACCTTGACTCTTGTGGACAGTAATTCCTTTGGCGACTGAGAACACTATTTCTCTACAAACTTGGACACTTCCACTCTGAATAACATTGAAAACTTTCTTTGTCCTTAATCCATTTTAGATTTATGTTATGTGCATCCATGAAAGCTTTACTTGCTGCTCTAACTTTTTATTCCAATCTTTGGATCATCAAACTCTATGTAGACAGAATTTATTTTTTAGTTGAAAAACATCACCATCCTTAGAATTCCGGATGCTCCATTAGACAGCCCATCGCTGGCGTCAATATTCGTGGACACCATGCCCGAATACCCACAACCTATTCAAGTGATTTAGGTAGTCCTGCTGTGTCGTTTGTTTTCTTACTTTCCAGCGAGTAAAGTGCTTGATCAGATTGTCTCTTTGTGACTCTACCAATCAGCTTGTCAACTGCTGTGAATTTGATGGCCAACACATCAGGGTTTGCAGCTGTGTCGTTGAATTCGTTCTTCATTGAAGAAATCTTCGCCGGCATTGTACAGGAAAAGTCAATTGCTTGTTTTTTCTAATGGAAGTAAGCTTGATTGCACCATTAGACCTTTCAACTGCAATCGGATCTTCGGAAAATTGTCGATTTAAAAACATATGCTTGTCTTCATCTGTCATTGCCCAATCGCCCAGTCGATTTAGTGCTTCAACAAACAACTTGTCGTCTTTTTGGCGCATCGCTTCATCTTGCTTCCCGAAGTATTTGAAGTGTGGCCAAATTTGATTTCCCCGATTCGTGCTCTTGGATCTGATCTCGCTTAGAAAACGTAACTTCCGATCTGTGCTAATTGATTAAAGTCGCCAACTGCTTGTTGATGACTGAAACTCCTCCAGAGATTTTGTCTTTATTTTGTGTTTGGAAGAGTTTGTTGGCGTACGATGAATCTGATCAAATAGGTTGGATGACAGCATTGAAATTTCATCAATAATGATGAGTTTCAATTTGAATAGCTGTACCAACAAGTGTGTTTAGAGATTGTCTGAGAGAGCTCTGTCACTCTTGATTGGCCTGCACCTGCATTTAATGCAAAAGCACAATGCGTGTCATTCCACCGATGTTATGTGCTGCTTTTCCTGTATACGCTACCAAAGTACATCAACACCTTCGGCATTTCCCTACGTCCTTCCTCCAAAGATTAGAAGAACATCTTGATAAATTGTTTTTATCAGATGACTTTTCCGCCTGCTTTACCGCTTACAAAGTGGTAAAACGGTAAATTTGTTGAGGAAATGATGTCGAATTTCCATTTAGTGATCACGTTGCTTCTCGTTGCATCTGTCACACAATGCCAAATTCATCAGTGAGCATTTGGTTTGGAACAACATACTTTCAAACTTGTTCAGCTGTTCCCTCTTGTTCTGAAACTTAAAGCGATGTTTGGTTGAATGACTGTGTCGTCAATGTCGAATACGTTGGCCATATTCTTCAATTTCTTCTTCAGGCCTTCCTTCCTCGTCAGCTCGTTCGTCTTGCTCTCCTTCTTCTACTCCTTCATTGTTTTGTACTCTTCTTTCTTGCTCTAGTCGTTGCAAATTTCGTTGAAATCGAGATCTGACTTGTTATACTTTTTCAGTTTGTCTAGGTGCTTGATTTGCAAGAAACACCTCTTCTTTATTGACATCTTCAACGTCAATCTTTTCATCTCGGAACGGAAGAAACAGTAAAATCATCTCTCGAAAATAGTTCTCAGGATCGTTTTCTTTGTTGTATCTTCTGTAACGGATGACTTTTGTTCTCTTCTTTCACTTATCTCTGTCCCATCTTGAAGTTTTAGCTTTCTTGTTCTTCTTCGATCTACATTTTCTTCTTAGTCATGAACAACTTCTGCTCCCTCTTCTTCTTGCAAAAGATCTACTGCACCGTTTCCTTTGACAGTCCAGTTGGCAACAAAATCAGCTAAGCATATTTCATATAACTGATTAGTCGCTCTGCATACCTCCAACTGGACCCTTTGTCAGGATGTCTGTACTGTTTGGATCTTGTGCATAAATTCTTTCTAATTCAGCTTTACATTTCAGCATATGTTGCGGTTTTGAATTGGCGATGTGTTGATGAACTCAACAGTTGATGTACCAAATGACTGTTGGCAATCCCAGTCGAGCCCAGGCAGCTTCTTAGGCACAAATTTCTGAGGAATTGTACATGATGTTGGCCAATTTGTTGAGTTTTTCTCTTATAGAGTGATTTCCTCGATTGTAATCTTAACACATTGGCGCAACAAGCGTGACAAATCCTCGACTTGATTTGTTGATGTAATCAATGATGTAGCCAACTTACATGCATAAGCTTCAGTAACAAATTGAATGTCTATGTTGGCCCCAATAGCGTCAGAATCTTATTGTTGGCACACTAACACTGCAATCTTTTTTGGTAGCGTTTCAAAAAGAATTTTGTTCTGTTGATTGTAGCTACTGATTGCTGTGATGTATTAGTCTCCTCGTGCACTGTAGTTTTGTTAGAAGGTCTTCAAAGCTTCCAGTTGGCTCTGCACTCGTCGTAAAAAGGTTTGCAGTTTGGTATTGATTCCAATTATCTTGTTCTTTTGAGCATTCGTCATATTTCTGAAGTGATTTTTAGGAGACGGCTCCAGAATGACAGTTTGATCCATCGGCGGCAAGGGAAATCCAAAGCGACAAAATATGCTGCTTGCCCATTTTACCATTCTTTTGGTATAAATGAGCACTTGTGCATTTGATATTTGACAAGATCTGCAATCTCCTCATTGTCTTCTGTGGTCATCAATTGATCAATGAATTCAATGACCCCTTTCAGTGTTCCCTTCTTCTTCTGGATTGTATTTTGGTGCATCTTTTAGCCACACTACCATGTGAAATGTGGTGAGCCACGATGTTGAAACTCTACTCTGCTGTAGTAGTAATGCGCAATTTTGTAAACACCAAAAGGCCCATCTCTTGCTTTCTTCCACGTTGCCATCAGTGACTTGACTCGATGATCGAAGTACAATGCACCGCAACTGGATCTGAACAGATCAATCTGGATTTCTCTTCAAACGTCAAGTTGTTCAGCTCTTCGTCTGTTGGTTCTTGCTTGTCGACAACAATCTTCAAAATTTTAAGCAATTCTTTCCAGTGTGTTTCACATGCTGACAGTGTAATGAAAAGTGAGAAAATTCCAAATTGTCTCACCATTCCAAGCTTCACGTTCTTTTTTTGTTGCTCCCAGTAGGCAGGTGAACTAGTAGCCGAATTCATGAGAAACGGTAGATGATTTGTCTTCGCAACGGCATCGTTGCCATGAAGTCTCGATTAATTGCTTGATGTGCTGTTACATTCATGTCTACAGCTGCTTTTCGGAAAAGCGATGTTCACTTTACTCAAAAGCTGTTTTGATCATCACTTTTTGTAAATGAACAAAAAGATGCTCTGGTTTAACAGCCTGACGATCAAAACCACGAATTTCTGAAAGAACGTGATCTTCAAATGACAATTTAACGTCTTCGTTGCATCAAGTCTTGGTTCTCCTCCCCAAATAGTTGGAAAAGCCATCTCTTCACAGTACTTATCCATAAGGGTTAGGTAGTGGAGTTTGATCTTCTCCTGGAGCCCTAATTGGATGCCTTCAGCTGAATCTAACATCGTCTCTTCTGAAATGTAGTGCTCGTTCTGTGCACGAATTTCCCAACAACTCAGGGTCGTTTCGTCAATTTGTAAAACATTCGCTTCATCTACATCCATTTGTTCTTGGCCATCAGCTGGAATCAATTTCAATTCCCCATCTGGATTGTTGACATTGAAATTGTTGTCAAGAACCACACCTTCAGCTTTGTAGAGTGTTGTTTGACACAAAGCTACTGCAGCATTCCAAATTGATTCACAAGGTTCACTCGGGCTTTCATGTAGTAGTTTTTAAACCGCATGCTTCTCATCCAAGTCACCTCAACAACACCACTTGCATGTCATGGATGTGCTGGGATTGCTTGGATTGTTTTTCTGGCATCAATCGGCACGTTGACAACACCTGATTTACGCCGTATTGATGATCGTTGTGCAGTTCTTCAAGTACAAGAACATTGATGTACTCCATCTGTGCAATTTGAAGTTTTAGTTCAGCTCTTGTCTTTTTTTGTGGAGTTGTTTTTTTGAACCACAAACGATCACAAGCAACTGTAACAACGATGCATTGGGCCGTCTTGGAATTTGTTGCTCATATTCGGCGACTCACTTTTTCCCATTCTATAGGCTCTCGACGTGTTGCCCTACATGCTGCAGTATCTCTTGCTTGTTCGAGCTAATGTCACTTGTGGATTTTGACGTGTTGCCCTACGTACTGCAGTATCTTTTTTGTTGTTCGAATGCTCTCACTTGTGGATTTGGACGTGTTGTCCTACGTGCTGCAGTATCTCTTGGTTGTTCGAATGCTCTCACTTGTGGATTTTGACGTATTGCCCTACGTACTGCAGTATCTCTTGGTTGTTCGACTGCTCTCACTTGTGGATTTTGACGTGTTGCCCTACGTGCTGCAGTATCTCTTGGTTGTTCGACTGCTCTCACTTGTAGATTTTGACGTGTTGCCCTACGTGCTGCAGTATCTCTTGGTTGTTCCACTGCTCTCACTTGTAGATTTTTGACGCGTGTTGCCCTACGTGCTGCAGTATCTCTTGGTTGTTCTCTCATACGAACATGTACATTTTCACGTCGAGTTTGTTTGAGCGATTCGATTTGCTTCTCTTCGTGCTTCAATCTTGATTTGCCTTCTTGCGCTTTTCAGCATTCAATGCAACTCCAATTCTTCTTGGTGCCCATTTTAATCCTGTAGAAATTTTTTTTTTTTTAAATCTGAAATTAATTGTCAGGTATGGCGACCAGTGGATTTCTTTTACAACGTTTTTTCTAACTTCACTTATTGTCTGTGTGTTTGTTTGTCCGCTAATTTTAGGCGTATATCTTTGTCTGTGTGTTTGTCTGTCCAATGAAATTAGGCAATACAAATTTAATCGAAAACTTAAATCGCACTTCACTATTAAAACTGCACTTAAAATAAAAAAAGGACTAGATTGACAAATTATGTAAGAGCAGCTCTTGTGCTTTATAGAATATGTTTATAGTGGACCTGTGAATTATGTTTAATTAAAAAAATATTCACTAGACATCATCCATCCATGGTGAAGTGAAGTGTCTCATCCATGGTTACGACTGGACATACTATTTTTACTCTCCAACTAACAAAAAAATCTGCCGCAGTGAAAAAAGTTGAGCGTAACGATAAAAAAAAACTCCGGCCATTTAATAGGACCCCAATAAATGACCCCAACAATGAGTCATGACATTAACTGGTATTTATCATATATTTTTAAGAAACTTAATACAATTATTTTTAAGTTGATGATAATAATGATTATACTATACAAATGTTACCTCTGAATCCGAAATATTTTAGATTACAATAGAAAATTCCAATTTCTTGATCGAGTGATATAGTTTAAAATTATGCAGCAGACAACAAAGAAACACTCCGGTAAGGCTACTGTGACGTGTGGAATTGGCCCTCTTCCATCACCCCCATTTATCTTCCCCAGGTGACACTTTCACACCCCCTCCCCCCATACTAATGCCCCCATCCTAACTGATCATTCACCACTGGGTCGAGGTTCCAGCAATCAAAATATTTTGCAGAATTGTTTAGGTACCCACTGCCGCGCCCCCGACCATAGCTTGACTTAATGTTTTGACAGGATGCTAGTTTTTTTACCTTGGACCTTTTTGTTAGTACTTTAGTACGGTGCTGACAGTCACACGAGTTGGACATAATTAGTTCGGTGTCGACAGTTCAGAGAGTTAGAAGTATTTTGTAATAGTAGAAGTAGTTAGATCTTTAAATAAGCAAAGTAGTATTATAGTTTGTAATAAAATATTTGGTTCATATCTTGGGTATTTTTCATATGTTTTGATGCATACGTCTTTACTAGTGATAACTGATATAGTAACTGAAAAAATTACTAACTGTAATAGTAACTGAAAAATATTTGAACGGCTAACTGTAACTCTTATTACTCTAACTGTAATAGTAACAGAAAAATATTTGAACGGCTAACTGTAACTCTTACTGTAACTGAAAAATGCTAACTGAAATAACACTGGTGTAATGCATATATCTGAAAAAAGATATTAAAAGGACAAGTAAGTCATGTTGAATAACTGTTACAAAAATAAATAATGATTACGCCCCTTTGATTAGCTTTTTTTATTATTTATATTTTTAAAATATAAGCAAAACGGTACATAACAATCTCTTATATTTTTGGCCCTGAGAGGTCAAATCGCGAAATGGACTTTTGATGTACACTTGGAAGGCCAAGACCTACACAATGATATATACATCATGGGTCTAGGACTTATGGTTGCTGAGATATAGGGCGGTCCATTATTAATATAGCTTATATAGTAAAAAACGGTACTTTATAAGGCCCCTTTTACGGCCCTGAGAGGTCAGATCGCGAAATGGAAAAAAGCTATTTCTTGGCAGGTGCCCAAGACCTACACAGCAAAATATATACATCATTAGATTCTAGGACTTATGGTTGCTGAGATATAGAGCGGTCCATTATTAATATAAACATATATAGTAAAACGGTACTTTTATAAATGCCCTTTTGACCCTCCTGAGAGTCCAGATCGCAGAAATGGAAAAAAGCTATTTCATGGGAAGCCAAGACTACCAAAATGATATAATCATCATAGGTCTAGGACTTATGGTTGTTGAGATCTAGGGTGATGACAGACAGACAGACAAAACGGGGACAATAGAGCATTTTTTTTCGAAAATGCTCTAATAAACATCACAAGAACAGTATCAAAATATGGGGAATACTAACATTTGAAGAAAGTTATTGTTAATCAAGAATAAAAGATCATGTAGCTCATTTATACTAAAAAAAAAATTTTTTAAGACCAACATAAACCAAACAACTAAATACTATCTCACAGTGCATTGAAGAACTTTGAACAGAAGACAAAGCAGTGTGACAATATTTGTTTTGCTAATACAGTCGATTCCGCTTAATTGGGACACATCGGGACCGAGGCTTTTTGTCCCAATTAAACGGTGTCCCAATTAAGCGGAATCCACTGTACAGATATGGCAATGGGTGCAATTTTAAATTTCAGCAAAACAACATCAGAAGAAAAAACGACGATATATGCCAGGCAGAACTCATTAAACCCACAACAACTCTTTATCACTGCTAAGTTAATTTCTAAACTTCTCTGGGAAATATTTTCAGTCCCATTTGAGAATATTGTAAATTCATGGCATGACCAGATCACAAGGAGATAAATTTTGACAGGCCCAACTATCAACACGATTCTGAAATGTCAACCTTCAGCAAGCAAGCAGAAGATATAATACACTTGGGAAAGAAATATATGTTGGGAAAGAAATATATGTTGGAAAATGTGTGGGCCAGTAAAAGACAATGAATCCAGAAGTAGGATAAACTCAGAAATCTAAATGAACAGACTTAGGTGGGTTAGGCAAGTAAAAAGAATGAAAAAGAACTAATGTAAAATTCCTAGGGAGAAAAGACTAAAGGGTACTCTATGGATGGATAAAGTCGAGAAAGGCTTCAAAAACATAGGAATGAGAGTGGGGGAAGACGATCTAGAAAAGGAGAGTAGTAATGGGAGGCTAAAGCCTCACACATGAGACCAAAGCCACTTATCTCAATTGAATGAAGGGGCCATTTCTATAATGTCAGGCAATACCTACTTGAAACAATTAAGATAAAATTATTCTGTTACCAATAACTAACAACTCATTAAAACAAAACAAGTTTTGGGATCAGCAGTATTCACCTTCCATGGAAATGTCATAAATAATCTTCCAAGCTTTGTAAGTAAATGGATCCTTGGACTGAAGTTTCACAACATAGTCATATGCCCGACGCTTGAAATCTTCATCATTGTCGAAACGCTTCTTAGACTCCTGGATGAATAACAATTTGAAAGCAATTAAATTTTTAAAACAATTGCAAAATAAAAAGCAATTCTATTCAGTAACTATTTTAAGCTAAAAAATTAATAACAATTAATAATGATAATGAAACTTCTACATAAAACCAATTAATAATTCCAATTACTGGCTTAAAAGAAAAAACAACATAAATCCTTTCTTTTACTTAGCAGAGTTAATACAAATAAACATATTTGAATCACCTGATAAAATTCTTGCAAATCTTCAATTGGTGGCCTTACTTCGAGCAAATTGGGATACTTCTCCACTAAATGGGCAATAAGCATTCCAAACTGAGTCCCCCAGTCTCCAAGATGATTCAGTCTCAGGACATCATGACCCACCCACTCCAGCAGTTTACTGAGACTGTCTCCTATGACTGTTGACCTGTGATTTTTTAATGAAAATGCTTTATGGAATATTTAGTCAGAATCAGGGCTGTCTTGGGATGGTTAATAGTAATTATGGTACATTTGCACTCCAATAAAGTTTTTTTAAGACTTTTATGGGTCCTAGGCACAACGACTAGTGTGCCTATAGGATATGATGGCCATGGTCGTGAAATAAATGTTGACATTTCCAAACCTAAATAGCTAAACATAACTTCAATTTCTCTATTTTTTTTTTAAATTAACAAGATAAAGACATAGTTCACAATAATGAGTCAGAATAGAAACAATTTTTTTAAAGTAGCTATGTTAAAAAAAAAATAAATTACCTTAAGTGACCAACATGCATTTCTTTGGCAATATTAGGGGAGGAGTAATCGATAACCACTCTCTTTTTTACAACTTTCGGAGGCTTCACTCCATGGGTTAACAAAAAATGGATCTGATTGGTCACAAACTCTTTCTTCAAAGCAATATTGATAAAGCCTGGTCCTGCTATTTCAACCTAAGCATTTAAATCAAATGATGTAAAGTATATGTAACAGAGGCATTTAAATCAAATGATGTAAAGTATATGTAATGAGGCTGACATAAAAAATTTTGTTCAGTCCCACTAACAAAAATAGATTATATTTTTAAACAAGATAATACTTTTTATATATATACAGTGTATGTAGGCTCTATTTTAAAAAAAAACATTCTGATTTCTTCTTTTTTTCTGTCAATTTTCCTAAGCCACACAAAAAAAAAAAAATTCAAAAAATTATAATTTTCAAAGAATAGAAAGTCAAATATCTCCTCAAATATTTTCTTAAAGATTTGGTTTCAATTTTTTTTTTAGTTAAACTTAACATTTGAGAAAAAGAAAAAACAGTACCTTTTCAAAAAATTTGGTCTGAGGAAGCTTGCTAATAATGGTCTGAGCTACTTCTCTGGGGTTGGTCTTTTTGCCAGTCAGAGCAGTAAGTTGCTGAAAATTTAGCCTTAACATAAGTTAGTTTGAAAATATTTTTTTTTCGTTTTCCAATAATACACCATCATATCTTAAAATATATTGTGCAAATGCATTATTTTAAATTTGTCACAAGTAACACTTGGACGCAGAAAAATGCACAATATATTTCAAATTAAAAATTTTACAGTAAAATGCAAGCAATAACACAATTATAAAAATATATTACATTCTAAACCTTTTTAATTACCAGGATGAATCTGTCAATGATAAATAAACATGGATATGGAATTTATACCTGAGCAATGGACATAGCACTGTTGCATTGGTAATCATCAAACTTGGTGCTCGGTACAACTAAGATAGTTGGCTCTGGCAGCTCCGGATAGGCAGAGTAGATCGCATTGGTGAAGACATCTTCAACAATGCCTCGTATGTCTAAAGCATATTCCCTCACAGTTTTCTCTTCATCCGCCAAGTGCTAGAGATAAACGAACAATATTTATGAATATTATTGAGTAAGTGCAAGTTAAATGGTACAATATAGTTACAAAATATTTATACCATAACCCATGCTCTACAATCAAATAAGAATGGTGCTTGACTGACAACACCTGAATGTCCTGGATTTGACCCCCAAAATTTTATCGAGCCCTTGTTTAAAAGCTACCAAGTCCACCTTAAATTTGGAACATGATCGCAAATGTTTAAAAAAAGGTGACTAGTTATACAATCCCAGAATATGATGTGGTTACAGGGAAAGATGAATTCTATCAACCAAAGGGAAAACTTTAAGTCAACATAAAATTCACAAAATTCAAAACTTACTCGTTTCAGATGATTCAGCTGGTAATTTAATTTCTGATTCTCAACTCTCAACTTTTCAAGTTCTGGGGATGCAAGCCCCTCGCTTAACAATTTAGAAGGATCTGCTGCAGCTGCAAGCTCATTCTGTAACCTATCAATTTCCTTCTCCTGAAGAAAAATATAAACAAATAAATGACTAAAACAGTATGCATAAAAGAAATCCTTTCAATAACTTTAAAATAAATAGATGAGGATAAACCATGGGAATAAAGTTTTTAAACAAGCACACACACAAATAAAACCAAGATTAATTAGTTTAGCTAATCTGCTAGGCTTTGACCTAAAAAGTAATGACTTATTAATTGATTATTATTATTAAAAGTCTATCTCATACATAGGTAAAATACTAACAGGTTTCAGTTATTCTTCAGAAGACATTATAGTTACAACAGTTTCTAAAAGTTATGTTGTGGCCCTTTGTAAATAATTTTATGTTCACATAATGTTAACTTTATTTTATTTTTATAATGTGTGAAAGCTAAAATAAAAGCCTTCAAAATAGTTAAAATAATTTATTTCTTTTTAACTCTTTAGTGAGGATCCAAGTGGAGGCCCACACACTAAAGAAATATCTCATATTAATAAAAATAATTGTGGGAACCCCCCTCCCCCTCTTCCTATTATATTTTAATTTTTTTTTTTGTCCACTTCCCAAACAAACTCATTTCAATACCCAAATATTCCCACACCTTAACCCTATCCCTAACCCTATCCTATCCTAACCCTCTATATTTAAAATATTTAAAAATAATTTTTTAAAATTTCAACTTTTGATGATTATAGGTCAGTGACTTTCATAAACTACTACCAGAAAAACTTATTTTTGTCCATACGCATAATATTGCTCCACACCTTAACCCTATCCCTAACCCTATCCTAATCCTAACCCTATATTTAAATATTAAAAAATACTTTAAAATTTAACTTTTGATGATTATAGGTCGCACTGCTACTTTAACTGCTGGTGTCAAGAGCCACTACGCTAGAAACGCATTTCTTTGTTTTAGAGCAATAAATATACAGAATTCAGATGGACAATTATCATGCAATCAAGTTATGACAGTTTTTTAACTCTATGGGAGTAAAGAGACAGGTTAATTCTAGTGTCATCGAAAAAATGATTAATGTTTCACTTTGTCTTTGCTGAACATATGAATCCTATTAAATAAAAACGCTTTAGACTAGTTTTGTTGCTTAAGATTCCTTACACTAAAGGAAATAACATTAACATTTCAAGGAATATTTTTTGTAATAAGTAAACGCCACTAGCTTACTCATCTTTTTTTCATTCTAACAGTAGTAACAGCCTGACAAACTGCACAAAAGTTAAAAGTAATAAAGTATTAACCATTATAATAACACCAGCTATAAATATAACAAATATGGAGAACTGGTTATACCACTATTGACACATTTACAAGAAGATCCTTCTCAAAATTTCTAGGAAATCAACGCAGCATAGTAGGTTTTTAATACTATAGTGTCTCATAGCATTAATTAATAATTCAATATATCAGATCAAATAATAAATATGATTCAATCTACTTTTCTAAAAAAAAAAAAATAAAAATGTGCTTTTCCAAATGTTTTATGTACACTGGTAAAATTTTTACAATTTAAAAAAAAACAACAAATGCCAAACAATCATAATATTATTATGACTGCGTATGATGTAACTAACAGAAACATATAACTCAAATAACAGGAACTAAAAATGAATTTGTTGTACTCTAAGTAGACCTTCACTAAGTGAAGTCGGCTCCTTTAAAATTAATGCATAAAGTATCAATAATGTTTATCCAAATAATATTTGTCGCTACCAGAAATTCTAATTTAAGCTGTACTTTTACATTAACACTTACCGCCCGCTCCACTCTCTGAACAGCTGAAGTAAATCGTTCTTCTTCTGTAGCCATGCTTTTCGTGTTGTCTGATAAGCGTAACCTGTACGATTGAAGTAATTTCCCTTTGAAGTAAAAAAAAGAAAACGGGATTTTTCCTAGCAAAACCAACACAGTCAGCAGCACTGATCTATAAATATTTTGACCAGATGTCAACAAAAGTCATATGTTTTCCATTTTCGCATTTAAAAAAAATTATTTTATTAAAAAAAATGATTTTCAGATATCAAATTTTAAAATCAGCCACAATAAAATTATCATAAAAAGAAGTTTAGATGACATAATGAGTAATGCCATTCCCCCCCCCCCCATGTCGAAAGTTCTTAGTGTTATCCTAGGCAAGCACATTTCTGCTTCCTAATAATTAGAGCTCCAATTTTCATGAAAAATCTTATTTTTCAATGTTGAGATATATTAAATTCTAATGCAATTCAAGCCATATTGTACTTACTCTGAGCGTTGTATGACAATATTTATTTGTCTTATAAAGCATATGGCAGCGTTATGACATATTTTATTAAAAAATGCCTTAATAAGAATATTTTGGGGGCATATTTTATCGCTTTTAATGCAATTGAAAAGCCCTTATTAGATTAAAATTATATTTCTCACACTTAATTTTAATATTTTCTGTTAATGCGTTCACGAAATGTCAAATTAAAGACTGTAAAACTAAGGCTTTTTCACGTTTGAAATACATCACGAACCATTCGTACGGACCAGTGCCGAACCTAGGGATTTGAGGGCCCGAGAGGCTTGGCCTCTTTGGGGGCCCCTGCATTTTGACATTTGACACCATGACATAAGATTATGTACTCAATATTTAGTGTAAAAAAATGTTTGGGGCCTTCCTCAAGCTGAGCTCGGGGGAGGGGGACTTTCGACTTTGTACCTCCCTCCCCCCACCCTAGGTTCGCCTCTGTTACAGACACACGAGAACGTGGGGGGGGGGGGCTCTAACGTACTCTTTTTATACCCCACTCCAGGCCCACCGACAGAAATTTCGGGCCCCTGGGCAGGGCTGCCACTGGCCCCGTGCTGAAAATAATATTTTTAAAAAGTTCATTGGCCAGCTTAGTCCGGGCCCCTAAAACTCGCCGGACCCCTGGGCATTTGCTCCCCTGCACCCCTCCCACCTCACGGCGGCACTGCCCCGCTCCACCCATCTTCTTTTGTTTTGGCTATGAAAGACAATAGACAGCTTATAGTAAGTGGGGTGGGGGGATAGATATAGAGAGTATGCAGTAAACGATAAACAATTATGGGGCCTATACGAACCGTACAGTACTTAACTGTAACATTGTAGCCCACTGAATGTAACTTTGTTGTATAATGCATTCGTGTCTAGTTTAAACTACATGGAACTTGGTCTTAACGCATTTTGTCAATTTTTTTTTTTGGTCATAAAAAGTCACGTTTTGATTAATTTTTTTTTTTAGAGTGAATAAGTACCCCCCCCAGAAAGATCCCCATTTCACCCCCACCCCCTCACCACCCTTTGCTATTTTAAATAGTCCCCTTGCAGTACAGTGGATTCACCTTAAATTAGGACAGCCACTTAGTTGGGACAGCCGCTTATTGGGACCAGTCTTATTTTGGGACAAATCTCTCAAAGAAACCAAACCAAAGCCAATAATTCTAAATTTGTATTTTAATTGGGACCGCTTAGTGGGACAAAAAGCCTCGGTCCCAGTGTGTCCCAGACGGAATCGACTGTATTTTGTTTTACTAATCTTAGCATACACACACACACACGTTTGCCCCCCCCCCCCGGGAAATATGCTCATGGAAAGGGAAGATTACAGGTCTACTCAACATCAACATCCCCCCCCCCACCCCTTTTCCATTAAAAATATCAAATAAAATACACA